>JAMLFT010013050.1:0-10027 GCA_026544285.1 Pachyrhizus erosus
TAAAAATTAATTTTAATTATCAAAATTTTAATTATTTTATAATTTTTTAAAATAAAAAAAAATTACTTAATTATAATAATTAAAGGTGTTATACCTTCAAATTTAGTTCTTATTCCCATATCTTCTTGTGTAGTTATTTATTTATGTATGATTGATTGTTTAAGGACTTGACATGTTGAACCGCTCTTTATCCTTGGATGTGTTTCTCCTAACTCTCCCCATTTTCTTCTTCTATAGATGGAAGTTTAAATGTCTCATCTGCTACTTTTTTCTACTTTTTCTTTGTTTTTGCCAATTTCTTAAATGTTGAGTTGCATATCTTCCTTTTTTTTTTTTTTTCTCTGACCACGTGAATAAGAGTTATTGTTAGCTGGTTTATTTTATCACCGTTTTATTATGTTGCACTAAACATGTCCTGAGAGACGTGAAACTCATTTAAATGATTTTTTTTTTTATCTTAGTGTTTTAATTTTGTTTCATTAGGCTAAATACTAAATTAATTGATTTGTTATTATCTCTTACAAATATCAAGTTACTTTTCCTAATAATATGACTATAAAAGTTATTATGATCGTATAATAAAATAACCAAAGTCAAGTTCTTTTAGCAAAATAATAAATATTATTATTAAGATTTTGAATTAAAAAAATTAATTAGATGTCACATTTTCTTAATCCTAGAATTTTAAAGATGATGTCATTAATTTTTTTTCTAAAATAAAAATGATTAAACTGAGATTAGATTGTTATAAAAGTTAATAAAATATTTTAATTGATTGACTTTAGTGCAGGCCTTTATCAATTTTATATCTTAGGATGTATGTATGAGTTATGATAGTTTAAAAATTTTAAATTTAATTAAATTAAAAATTATAAAATATCAACACACAATTTTTTTTTTTTATAAAAATCATGTAATTTTAAGTTTTCATTATATTTGGAGATATGTAAGAACATAGAATTATTATTGTCTACGTAAAAAGATAAAAAATATATAAATTAAAAATACAAAAATAACATTTTATATATAATAATAATAATAATAATAATAATAAAAACAATAATAATAACAATAAATAATTTTTTATAATAATATTAATAAGTTTTAATAATAATTACTTTAGATACACTTTTAATTTAGTTATACAAAAGTTATAAAAGATCGACAATAATCATTTAGATACACTTTTAATTTGATTATTGTAAAATTCTTTTAAAATAAAAAAATATACAAATTGAAAATGTAATAATTTTTTTCTAAAAATAAACTTTTTTTTAAAAGAAATTCTCATATTAAAAAATATATTAATAATCATAAATGAAATATCTAAAATATTCTTATTTATTTTTAGGATAAAATAAATATGTTTAAAATTATTTAAAATTTTCGCATTTAATTAGAGATAATCATCTTAAGATTAACATCGTAGGATATTGACATCTTCCTTACTTGTAACTAACTCTCGAACTCAAATTTTGATTTCAAAGACCATCTTTTAAAAAAATATTTTTTCATAATTTTTTCCGTAATAAACTATGATGGTGACTCCTCTATTTTTAACTTTATTTTTTGTCATCTCACCATGACCCTTGTTGCAACACATGTTTTTTCCAACTTTTTTTATATATTATGTCCCGTGTCATATTTTATTTCTAATTATTTTTCAGTTAGTCAATTCAATCTTCGTTGTTAAGCTGTTAATTATGTAATTAACAAAGTGTTTTGTCAACATTCTTAGGTGTAAGTATGCATGTATGTCATATGTCATGTTTTTTGCCAATTTTTTTTTATGAATGTATGCCACGTGTCATATTTTATTTCTAATGATGTCTCCGTTGGTCAATTTAATCTTTGTCATTAAGTTGATGATATGACAAACAAAATATTTTGTCATCACTCATACGTGTCAATATGCATGTTTGTCACGTGTCAATATGCATTTATGTCACGTGTCATGTTTTTTTCAATTTTTTCCACGTCAACCCAAACTTGTGTAACTTAAGTGAATGACTAAAAAAGTAATATAAAACCCTAAGTTACTTTACCTTTTCCAACTTTCATTACATACCTCAATTGTTCCTACTCTGTTTTGTCCTCCCTCCACCAATAGGCTTTAGGGGCACGATGGAAATGAGTATGAAGTTTTCGTCTTCATCAATTTGGTCACGTAAGAAGATTGGATATGGAGATGATGATGTGATTTTTACATGCGACAACATTGCGAAAAATCCCAAAAAAATGTTTCAAGCAAGCCCTAATTGGAAAGTATGTACTTTTTTCATCTCTAACCTTTTTAATATTCATATTTATATGTCTAGATTTCTTAATTATTATTATTAAAACTATAAATTTTTACCCAATTTTTATTTGTCTTTGATTTACTTAAATTTGAAAAATAAAACTTAATTGAAAGAAGATGAGACTACAATGGGATGTCTTGGAATGTCTCCCATCATGGAAAACATATTTCACACTATTAGATCTATTGATTTTAACATTGATGGTTTAGATATTTCTTTATTTTTTTCTTTCATTATCATTTTTTCCAAATTTGTCCCCTCTCACCCAATCTCTTTTCATTCCTTCTTCCTCTCCACCTCTAGTAAGGCTTTTTTTTCCTCTCTAACAAGGACCTTTTATCCAAATCCAACAAATCTCTCATCTTCTCCAATATGCTTCAAAATTTCAGATCTGAAATCAAAACTTTTTTGTTGATTTGTGACTTACATGTTCAAAAATTACATGGTTGGATCTACTTTGTCATCGCTTAATGAGTGTTTAGTTTGAGTTTAAGAGTAGTGAATGTTGTTAGGTTTAGATATTGGGGTTTGGAAGTGGTGGGGTAGGAGTGCAATTTGTTGCAAATTTATCGTGAACATAGAGTGGTGGGTGCGATGGTCGTGGTTAGTCCCACATCAACCAAAAATCTGCATTTGTTGAATCCTAAATCATGCACTAACCCTTCAACTAGAACAATAATGCTTTTAAAGAGGTTGAAAGTTTTGGATGTATCACCATAACTTCTATGATAAACTTGATTTGTCGGAAGAAAAGAGAAGCAATTTCAAAGGATGAAGAGAAGAATAAAAAGGAGAAGTGGGAAGGGGGAAAGGGGGAAGGGATAAATTAAAAAGGAGAAGGAGAAAAAAGAAAAAGAAAAAAAATAAGCTATTGATTTAAAAGTAAAAATATCTAATTATGTAAAATATGGTTGCACATTGGAAGATATGCAATTATCTCTCACTATAACCTATCTTAAAAGAAAAACATGAATTGTGTATCTTATTTCATTATCTTACACAAGCTTTCAACACACAACATAGAGCTTAAATATTTAATTCGTGTGTTCCACCCTTCAATACATGTTAAAATGAACAACCTAACACATTTTGTTTTAAAATTAACCCCTCATTCACTATACCAAATCATCAAACTGAACTTTTTGTATCTTATAATACTTACAAGTATCACCATAATTAAAGATACACTATCTATATGTTATAAGTTTAAAACTTTCTATGTTATTATTGTAAAATTTAAAATAAACATTATAAATGCTTAAGTTTTGTCTGAATAATTTTAAGAATTTTATGTTCCACTCAAAATTTGAAGCATGCACACCTCACATAAACAAATGTTCTCTCATTTACAAATATAACAACTTTAAAAGACAACTACCATATTTACAACTACTTTGTTATCAAATAACAAAAAGGCTTCCTAGCTTATGATGGGAGAAGACACGTTTTGGAAGAAAAAGGAAAAAGGTGGATTAAGTTTTTTTTTTTAAGAATTTCGTGGCCTACTCAAACCTTGAAGTATTCACACCTAGCGTAAAACAAAAGTTATACAAGATCGACAATAATCATTTTGGATACACTTTCTATGTGATTATTGCAAATTAAAACAACAAAATTTAAAAAGATAAAAAATACACAAATTGAAAAATGAAAATATAATATTTTTTTTTCTCTAAAAATAAACTGTTTTTAAAATTCCCATGTTAAAAAAATATACTAATAACTATAAATGAAATATCCAAAATATTCTTATTTATGTTTTAAAGGTAAAATAAATAATTTTAAAGTTATTTAAATTTTGATTTCCTAATTCATTTTTTAAAAAGAAGTTTTTTTGATAGTTTCGTCTCGTCACGACTGTGGCTGTGACAACCATAATTGAAACAGGAAGTCAAACATTAAATTGGATATGCCAGAAGTTAGATTTTTCCTCCATCTACATTTTATCATAAGTTAGATTTTTCTCTTAATTGGTTCCTTATTCTTATTTATTATTATCACATCTTAATTAGTTGTTTTTCCTCTCTATTTTTTCAATGGAGGCTAAGCTTTTGAGAGCTACCATTTCACCAGCACCTCTTCCTCTATCTGGTTCTTCAACACAGACTCACAAGGTTTGCTTTCCCTTGAACCCCACCCCGTTTTATGGCAAAAGACAGGGTCTTTCCATTCAAGCATTTCCCACATCCCCTGGGTGAGTACTCCTTGATCAAAATAATTGCATTTTTGGAAATTTATTGTGCATATGAAAAGTTTCTTTTTTAAGTGTTCATATACATGTGACATAATCCTGCTGCTGGGAACATGCCTGTGGAATGTTAAGAGTTTATGTTTGATTGATAATTTGTTATGTCCACAAATCATAGTTAATGTTTTGAGATTTAATCTCAATAATCTTAATCTTATGTATAGTTGCTATCGCTTGTAGAATCACTCACCAACTTTTATTGCTTTGTTGTATTTCATTTTATTATTAAAAGTAATGATATTTTACATCATAGTTGCCGCTGTGAGTTGTGACATAAATAAATTATTTTTGTTTATTAAATGTTGGAGGCTTAATAGCCCTGCAATTGAACTCGTCGTTGCATATAGTTCATCAGAACCATCAACACATGTTGGCGTATTTTTTAAGGTTTAATTATTTATTTGATTCTTATAATTAAAAAAATTTAATTTCTATATTTAAAAATATTTTTAGTCTTTATATATATTATTTTTAATTTTATTTTAATTTTTATATATATTATTTTTAATTCTTTTAGTCTTTATAATGAGGACAAAAAAATTAAAAATAATATGCATAGAGACTAAGATAAAATATTTTAAGATTAAAAGATAAAAAATTTATATTTATAAAAGCTAAATAAATAATTAAAACTTTTTTTAAATATGATAGCAATTAGCATACGGGTGGTTGTTGCGCCATTAGTTTCGTTTTTGTCAAGTAACCTACTATGATATTCTCTTTGCTAAATGATACAATATTATGGCAACGGTATTAGGATAGTATTTCATCTAGCTTTTTTTCCAATTTTTTCTTAAAAATAAAATTTAGGTTGAATATTATTATTTTAAAAAAATTCTTAAAAAATAAGTCACTTATTTTTTTTTAAAAAAAAAATTTAAATAAGCTAATTCATATAGCTTTTTCTTTTTAGCAGTAACCCATGTAGTTCTTATGATAGTTAAGCAAAGCTTATTTTGTATAAAAAAAATTATTTTTATAATAATTCATGTAACTTTTTCTTATATTAATTAAAATTATGTATAATTATCTTATTAGACTTTTTGATAATGTAATAAAATATTATATTATTAAAATCATTTTTTAACATCATTTAATGTTATTATTTGACTATAAAAACTAAAATATTTTTTTTAAATGATCAAAATAAAAAATAAAAAAGACATGAAAGTACTAATTTTTCTTTGCCTATTTATGCTTGTTTTGTTGTACTAGTCCTTACTCTTTATGGATGGTTAGGGTGTCTTTAACTTTAATAATAATAATAATAATAATGATACTCGCACTTCATCTTCAAGAACTCCTCACGAAGTCTAGGTAGACTTGTGCATACTATTTAGAAAAGGCTATAGTGGGATGAGGTGTTTTACAAGGCATGGGAGTCTATGAATAAGAATTAAGCATCCGCAAGTATCATTTTATTATATTTCATGTTAAATTCTTAAGAATCTAAGAAAATATTAAGACTCACAACTGCTTCAATAAATTTTCATCCTCACTATTTCGGCTTATGTTAGTAATTAGTAAAGCCTAGTTTCCTACACCACCTTTCCATCCTTAAGTTTGTATGTGCATAATTTGTTGTTTTTGTGAAGGATTCCCGAACTTTTTTGCTTTCCACTTATTGTCTATCAAATTGTTAAATTAGCCTGTTTCTTCCATGCAGAAATATACCAACAGAGAAAAGGGATGATGGAAGTGAAAACGTGACCCTTGAAAGTATACGTCATATTTTAATTCAACAAGAGGATAGCATAATCTATAGCCTTTTGAAGAGAGCACAGTTCTTGTACAATGCAAATGCATATGACCCCGATGCCCTCTCCGTGGATGGATTTCAAGGCTCATTGGTAGGATACATGGTCAGGGAAAGTGAGAAGCTTTATGCAAAGGTATGGAACTAATTAGTAGGAGCGATAATGATAAAATGAAAAACCTTCTTAAGAAAAAGGGATCTAGTGTAAGTGTTAAGTACCAAACTCTTGATATATTAATTGATTTATTTCCTGACTGGGTTTACACTGCACTAAAGATGGGCAGATACAAGTGTCCTGATGAGCACCCTTTCTTTCCTGATGGCCTGCCTGAACCAATTTTACCTTTGCATTACCCTCAGGTAAGGAATATGCTTTAACACTGATAAATTAAGGCTGTTTTCTTTAAGTGGCTTTTGATCTGCCATGGTCCATGGAGATTGTTACATTCGCATGGACAGAACTACGCTTCCATGTTGGTATAACAAAATAATCTTGTTAAGATCCCACATTAATTAGAAAAATAGCCAATGTAGTCTTTATAAAACTTGACACTCCTTATTTTTACAAGATAGTTTTGTAGGATTGAGTTACTCCTTAGACCCAAATTCTAACATTATCTCAGAGCCAATCCTAGATCTGTTATTGGGTCCCCTGTAGTGACATGGTATAACACTAGTAATGGCACTAGCTTTGTGATCATAAATATGATGATAATTCTTGGAAACACCTTTTCTTTTCCGCATCATGGGTAAATTTGAAACTGAATGGTAGCTAAATTGTAATGTGTATAAGGAAAGGTAGTTTTAGAAAAAGTTCCTTTAAATTATGACAGAGTAGCATGAAGAGAGCCTTTTCAATTTAATTTGAAATGATAATGTTGTCTTCTCTTTTCAAGTATAGCAGAACAGAAACATAGGAAAAGGAAAAATTAGATACCAAGCAGGCAAATCCCTTGTGATATTTGTAGTTTGTGAGACCATTTCAACTAAACACACACATTAATAATAGTAGTAAAATGAGGAACGATAGAAAAACCAGTCTGCTAGTTTCTTCAACAAGAACAATCTAATCCCATCTATTAAATTCATTGTGACATGCACATGAAAGTATATTTTATTGATTTACATATTCAATTAGTTGATGAATTATCTATTTGCAAGCTCTTTTGCTATGTTATATGTTTTATGGTAGTTTGAGCTGTTTTTAAAATTTTACATGCTAAATGCTTTTTAACTAAATTTCTGTGTAATGTGCACGTAGGTATTGCATCCTGTAGCAGATTCAATTAATATAAATGATAAAGTGTGGAACATGTACTTTAGAGATCTTATCCCAAGATTAGTCAAGGAAGGAGATGATGGCAATTATGGATCGACTTCTGTTTGTGATACAATGTGCTTGCAGGTACACCTTCTTAGTTAGTTGTTAATAAATTAGTACTAACAAAACAGTGTTCTTCAAACTTTCCTCGTTCAAATTAAACAATTGAAAGGTTGATTTCTCTCCCTCTAAGTTTTGAGATCGTATCTGCAATTATTGGCCAATTCACAGCTTGCAAACTCTTATTACATTGCTGGAAACTTGTGATTCTTGTAATTGTAGGCTCTTTCAAAGAGAATCCATTATGGAAAATTTGTAGCAGAGGCAAAATTTCAAGATACTCCTGATAAATATAAAGATGCCATTTTAGCCCAGGTACAGAATATATGTGCAAGAGCAGACTTGTTTTCAATTCTGTAGTACCTTTTTTATATCATTGTTAAATCAGCTTTGAATAACAAACTTGCTCGTCAAAATAGATCAAGTTTAATTTCTATAGTGTAAAGAATTTTACACTGTCATTAAACTTATTATTAGTATGAATTTTAATAAAAATATTATATTAAAGTTAATAAACTTTATTATATAATGATTTGTGATTAGGCAACAATATAAAAACTGCATGTACTATTTTTTTTATATAGTAATAACCATTCTTGGACAATACTATATATCAGAAAATGTATAAACCTTTTGGGTTATTGTAAAATAGCTCTTATTTTGTGAACATAAGTTTGAATCTGTAACCATTTGCAAATGGTGACAAGACATCTTAGTGGTGCTATTTGCATTTTTCTGCATGTTAGATTTGCACTGAATCAACTTTTCATATTGTGACGTTGACTTTGTAGAATAAGGATAAGTTGATGGAGATGCTAACATATGTGAAAGTTGAAGAAACAAACAAAAGAAGAGTAGAGGAAAAGGCCAAAATTTTTGGGCAAGAAGTGGATATAAATGCAAATGAGCATCGAGCTGAGCCACTGTACAAAATAACTCCAAGTTTGGTTGCTGACTTATATGGCGATTGGGTCATGCCATTGACAAAGGAAGTGCAGGTTGCATATTTATTGAGGAGGCTGGACTGAACATAGTAAGTATCTGTGGTTATGATGGTGGTAAAGAACCAACCGATCATATAGTATATCTTTTAACTAAGACCATCTTTGTGAATCATTGGATAATTAGATTTAATGTCTTTGAATGGATTTGACTTTGATAGTAATTAACAAACACCGGTTTCTTACTTTGGATGATGTCTTTCTTTATATCCTAGTATTTGTAATTAGCAAAGGAGGATCTTGGGATTGTGTTCTTATACACAATGGTTTTTAACATCTTTTTCTGTGTTATTCTCATTGTATATTTCGTTCATTGATGAGTTTCCCAATGTTGGTTGTTTTGAATCAACTAAACTAGTTTTTTTTATCCTTTTACTAAAGGCCTAAAAGAATTTGTTTTAAAAACAAAAATATATCTTTTGCAAAAATCTATTTCCAAAGTTTATTTTCTTTATAATAAAAATCAACCAATACACAATTATTTTGCAGAATCAATATTTTGTTGGGTCGAAATAATTTTCCAAAATTATTTATTTATTATATGTTTTTTAAAGGACCAAATAAATGTTTTTAAAACTATTAGCAAAATTAATTTAAAATATATAACAGAAAATGTTGGGTATCGACGCCATCATCCTTCTCTATAATCAATTATTAAATCTATATTTCTTTTCAACGATCAACTTTCTAAATAATAGACTTTCCAAAATTTTCCTAAGTAAACGTTTGTAGATATTTGGTATATATATCTACTTTTTCATAATTTAATTTTTAAAATAATAAATAAATAATTCTAAAATAATAGAGTAAATAATATACTGATGTAGCTGAAATAATTTCTAACACCATTATTTAATAAAATCGATAAACAATTTATACTAATATCATGATGATAAAAAAATACTGATATAACTGACAACCTTTCGGCTCATACTAAGTTAGGGGAGGTGTGTCTAATGGAAATAGGGAAAAGTGAAGGGGAATGTGCGTTGTGAGGGCGCGTGTAGCAGTGATGATGAGTGCAGCTGTGAGAAGCACAGAGAAACCTGAGAATCGGTGCTCTGTGTGAATGACAGTGTATGTATGTGTGTGCACACTGAGAGAAAAATAGTGAGGTGAGGTTTCTTATGGTGTGTATGATTAGGAGGTCTCGCATAAGGTGAGAGGAAAAAAGAAAAAGAAAGAAAAAAAAAAAAAAGAGAGTAAGAGGATTAATTAAACAAATTTTCTTGACTAACAAATACTTTATTATTTAAAGTAATATCCATTTATAAAATATTTCCTCTCAAAATTTAAGATTATTTTTATAAATTTTAATACATTAAAAAATCTTTAAAAGTT
>JAMLFT010013051.1:0-10002 GCA_026544285.1 Pachyrhizus erosus
TATATATATCATTTAGTAAAAAATATATACTAAAATTATCCTGAAAGATTAATTTTATACTTAAGGTAATTTTAATTAAATAATTATATTAGTAGAGATATGTTGAAAAAATATAACAATAAAAGAGTAAAGATGTGTCTGTACATAAAAAAATAATTAATTAAATAAATCGATATCATCTCAATTTACTATAATATAAAAAAGTCATCAATAATTAATAAATAATAAATTAATTATTAATAATTAATATAAGTAGTCTAATAATAAGATCTATAATCTCATATTTATTAAGATTATTTATGAATAAGAATAAATATTAAAGATAAATATTATTATTTATTTAATTATTAATTATATGATTATTTTATTTAATTTGTGATTATATGTTAATTTTAATGTTTAAGTATCTTTTATAGATATCTATCTTGATTATAAAAAATAGTTGTAAAACTTATTAAAAAAAATATATTTTTATATCTTTTTACATGTGTATAAAAAAATTTCAACATTATAGATGAAAATTAAATTCTATAAATATACTTTTTAACTTTGAAATATAATATGATTGGTATTGAAGTTGCAACTTTTAATATTGATCTGAGTATATTTTATTTTAAATTATTTATTTCATAATTTAAATTTTGGGACTTGCTAGTTAATGTCTTTAAGATATTCGTTAAAAATTAAAAAAAAATATTTAAAAATCATATAATAACACAATTTAAAATTATAAAGAAATATAATTTTACGTATTTTAATAAAAAAAATATACAGTTTTTAAACTAATATCTCAAGAACACTAGTTAATATTTCTCTTTAATTTTAATTTATTTTTCTAACAGAAGTAGTTCAATAGTTGTGCCAGTCCATTGAACTGCTTCGACCAATTGGACAAAAACCAAAAAGATTTTACCGCAAATTGGCATGGGCAAAATGGCCTCCCCCTTGAAAACAAAAAAATATTAAAAAAAAAAAAAAAAAAAAAAAAAAAGAGATAGACCAAAATGATACATCAATCCAATACGTGACTTGTGAATTGTGATATCTAATGTTCGACGCTGAGTAATCTATCATCATCTTGGTTACAAAATATTAAAATAAGTTTGATTTAGTTTTTGACATAAACAAATTGATGAAGATGTTGATGAGATGTATTTTATTCATCATTTTCATATTCGTGTAATGATTAACCGATCATTTTGATATATTTATTAACGTCATTTGTTTAGTCTCTTATAGGATGGTAATGTGATTAATACATTTTTTTTACTATTACTTTCATTCTTCTTTTTTAATTATCAAAATTTTAAAAGATATATTTTTATTTATAAGTCATTTTTAAAAATTCAAAATAATATTAATTATTTCATCAATTACATCCTTATTTTTACACATACATTTATTACAACGTAGAAATAAAAATGGATAGAATAAAAAATTTCACTATTATTTTTTATAATCAATAAAATTTGTTGTATTTTTTAATTTTTACATAAAAATCTTAAAAGATGGATAAAAAATAACAAAGGTAATATTAATTAAATCTATTCAAAATTAATATTTTTTTATAATTTTTACTTCTTATTTAATAATTCTTTCTTGTTAACAAATGAAATACATCAAAGTTTATATTTTTTAATAAATTTCAGTCAATAATAAAAAAATATTATAAATAAAATGTTTAAGGAGAATGTTGATAGCATTTTTTAAATAAGTTATATCTTTAAATACATGACTATTTATATTTGAGCAACAGTGTGAAAATAAACAAACTATTTTTAATTGATTTTATCTTATGTTTGTATATTTTTTCTGGTAATGTTACTAATTATATATATTATTTTATCTTTTTCTTTCTTATTTTTATAACTCCTCTTATATTAGTGAATATAAAAAAATTATAGCAACTATAATTGGAAAAATATTATTTCAAAATTTCATATAGTTGACAGCCACACGTTTTTATTTTTATTTTTATTTTTGAAAGCAATGTATCTCCTTAGTTAAAAGTTACTATAAGACTAATTTTTCTAGAAATCATCAAAGTGACTTTTTCTTATTTATCTATCAACAATTGTAGGAACTTGCTGAGTTCAAAGCCACATGTTAATACCTACATGACATCAGCTTAGAGTGATTTTGTGAGATCAGCTTATTAGTAATAACTACAAGATTCTTTAGGCACGTGTCGCCTTAAGGAGCTATCTTATTCATTTACACGTACTCACATAAAGGCATTACTCAAAAGTAGTTAAACACTCATCGTACCTTCCTCTATAATTTGTTAACTTTCATACAAAAACAATTTCAGTGTCACTTCACACTTCACAGTTTAGACATTTTTTTTAATGGATAAATAGATATTTTTTATTATTAAAAGAAACTCTATTTTTCCTTTCTATAAATAGACTATTGCCTGCTAGTGAAAAGAAAGGAAATACCTGCCTTTATGTTTACATTTTTTATTTTTAAATTACATTTTGTAATACAGTTACTTTTTACAGCAGTTTAGTGAGAAAAAAATATCTTAAAGGAGAAGTTCAAATATGATAGTAGATAATTTGAAGGGGTTGATAGAGTGGAATAAGATAAGTGTAGGTTTAAATAATCACTTATCTCCTTAGAATGAGATAATATAAGTCTAGCGGCTTTCCTTGTATTGGACTTGGACACCATTTTTTTTAAAAAAAAAAATTAAACTCTAAAAAAAAAAAAAGCTAAATTACAATATTGGTCCCTCTACAATTTTTGTATCTTTTTTTTTTCTTTTAATTTTTTATTCTTTTATTTTAAAAATTTTATAATTTTTATTTAATTCTCAAATTTGTATATATGTATATTTTTCTTTTATTTTAATTTAATTAAATTTTATATCTACTATGTTCACTTAAGATATTATTAAAAAATAATTTAATTAATTAAATATAAAAATGAAAAGAAATAAATGTATTTAAAATTGAGAATTAGACAAATATTATAAATTTTTTAAAATAAAAAAATTAATAAAAAGACAACCGTAGATTAAGAGTTAAAGGGAACTAAAATTTCAATTTAGTCAAAATAATAATAATAATAATAAATGCTTTGCAATATAAGTAGAGGGTAAATAAGTGCAAAATGTTGTGGAAACCAAAAATGGGTTTCTCCTTTATAATAGTTAATAGTTACCTATTACTTCTCCCTTTAATTAAACATCAACTATATTTTGTAACAATGATAATAAAATTTGAATCTATAATTTTATATAAATTATTGAAATATATCGCTATCAACATGCAATTTTAATTCCACCATATTTAAGTTGTATCTTTAAGGGTTTTTTTTTTACAAATATTTTTAAGGTTTAATTTCACATTTTACATCATTAGTTTCATAATTTTGAATATTTCATCTCTAATTGCATATCATTGCACTAATTTCATATCAACAATCCAGATTATTGCCACATAAACATCAAAGTATCACGTTTACAATCAACATTGTCACTCGGCATTCAAGTAGTGACAACAGATATTCAACTAACCAATGAACAAAATTTGTGAAATTTTGATAATAAGGGGAAAGCACATAAAAAATTGTGGCAAAATTCATGAAATTATAAAACTATGGGTACAAAATTTCCTATTAAGCCTATTTTTAATATTTGATTAATTTCTTTGTAAGGGTCAAATAAATTGGTAAAGGGCATGTTGAGAATGTGATCTTTAAAGCATCTACCAAGATTTTGCATCGAAAAATTCCTAAAATGGGGTCTTCTTTTGAGGCCACTACTGCCAGATGCTGAAATCTTAAATTCTGAAATAGGACCAAATGGCCAATAAGATTTCTGTTTTAGATGGAGAACTTTAGACCACAAATCTCGGCTCCAAAATATTCTCAGCCACAAACTCAAAACAAGTCTCTTTCTTTTGCCTTTTTGTTTTCTCACAACTGTCTGATAGCAGAATAACACGTTATGGGACTGCATCTTCTATATATTGACTCTTTCTTACAATAAAATATGTCCACTTGACCACTCAAAACCACATCCGCCTCAGTTTTTCAGCTGCCGAACTGAAAAATACTTTGAACCCAACTAACCTTTCACTAAGTTTGTTCATTACTGACTACTGTATTCTCCAACTGAGCTGGTTTGTTTTCATCAATCAGAATTCAGAAGCTTGGTTCTCTCAGTTTTCTGTCATAAGCCTTAGAAACTAGAAAGGTATGTTCCTTTCAGGCCACCCTCTGAAGTTTTATTCTTTTGTAAGAAATGATTTTAAGGAAATTCAGTAGTTTATAAGAAGTTTTTCTTTTATTTTTCTTTGATGATGCCAAAGATATATGGTGTTAAGTACTAGTTTCATCAAGTTTCTCACTTTCTCTTATTTTTGAACCTTCTTTTTTTTCTGTTCCCTTTTCAGCTTTAGGTTCTTTTGGTATTTTTGAACATTCTCAGGCTTAAGTGAAGTGGGATTTCACTCTTTAATAAGTATAGGAAAGGGGAAGGACTAAAGCTTTTATTTATATCTGAAAAACTGATACAGAAGAAGCTATTGACATGCATACCTTTCTTGTGCTTGGTTGAAAAAGTTCTCCTTTTGTGTTAATCAAACAGCTTGTTAGTCTATGAGCCAGGAAATTCTTCATATTTCCATTTATAAAGGACATTTACAACATGCTAACCTTCACACATTTTGAACACTCTACAGACTATTTGGCATGGACTGGTACGATGGATATGAAAATAGTGATTTTCTTGTGCCCAAAGATCAAGAAGATTTGTTGGAAAGGCATCCTTCAACAGACAGTTGGTCAGAATGGGGAATAAATGCACCTGAAGGCTTTAATTCATCCCAGGAGTGTTTGTTTATGGACACAAATGAAACGGAGGTAGAATTCAATTTCATTGATGAAAGTTTCAATGATGAAATTGAGTTTGACCCTTGTCAATATGATAAAGATCACTCTAGCAGTTCAAGTGTATGTGAAGGATTGCGTGAACAATCGTTTAAACAAACTACACTTTCATGTGATCATCAGCCTGAATACCAGCTTCAAGAGCTATCAGCTTTCGAAAACATGGATGACATATTCTTGTACAAGCGTAACTTCTGGGACTAAGATACTTGGTTTTATACTTGTATGATAATAAAATCATGTAGCATCTGAAATGCTTTAACCTGGCACAAGTGTGCCCTGCATTGTAGGAAGTCCAGTACAAATTGAATGGCTCTGGTGTTTTTGCATTCCAAATTTCGCGATATTTATCATAATGATTGGAGCCAATAGAGACTAACACAATCATACTTATTTGTTCCTGGAACCCTATAAGCATGAACCTGTTATAGCATGGTAAGGGCTCCCATTTTCTTTAATAATTCTAGTTTGGAAATTGTTGTTTTTTAAATCTTTCATTACATTTAACCCAACAGAGGCATTCAATATTCACTGGCTTACAATAGGCATGAAGTTAATCCAAATCATATGACTTTATCTTGTCTTACGGCCTTCACATGTTTCACATAATGCAGGGATTCTGTACTTGAAGATTTTCTGCGTGTTGAAAGCCTACAGAAATCTTTCTTTTATCCTGAAAACCAGTGCAGAAACACAACTGGTGATCACTACATTCTAGTGTGTGAATAAGTAATTTAAAAATATCTATAATATGGGTGAACAAATTACAAATTAGTTCTTTCCATCAGGTGAAGTTCAGAAAAATATTGCAGCTTCAGGGTTTGTTCATTGCAACTCGAACTCCAAGGATTGCATGGATATAGAGGTAATCATTAACTTTTGTTTAGTACATGAATAGTGTTTCAAAATCATAAATTTGTAAGAATCATATAGTCAGCAAAGCACTTGTAATCAGATGAAGATTCTCTTGTGTATGTGCCCTGCAAGCAGGGGTGGATGCATGTGTATTGACATGGGAACAATTGTCCCTACTAGATTTTTTTTTTTATATTTATTAAATTTTTTTGTCACCATAAAAAAATAGATGTTGTCTCCATAAGACAAATTTTCAAAATGAGTGGAGAAAATTATAAGAAAAAAGAGAAAGATGAATAGTTAAACGGTTATTTTATGTATATAGAGAAATATTTTTTATAATATTGGTAATTAAAAAATCATATAATATTTTTAAAATATGAAAATACATTGAAATATAACTGTAATTTATAGAAACTTAAGTATACTGGATTTTTTTACATAAAATTATGTATTTTATAAAATTTACAATATTTTTCTATGAAAATATTATAAATTATTTTCTTGCCTCCACTAAAGAAAAATTCTAGATCTGCCACTGTTTGCAAGTCATTTGTTATGCTGTAACACAGATTGCATGACATTTACTAGAATGCTTATGAACAAAACTTAGATATAGTTTTTCAGGTGTTGTTTGTGTTGATCTCCGCTTAGAATTGGAGCTTCACTTTGGCAATCTGCATAATCCTTTGATGCATTTTTTTATTATGCAGATTATCAAGGAAAATTTTCATTTTTGATTGGAGAATAGTACCAACAACACCTAAGAAACTCTAAGTTTTGTCCAATTTTTAGTCATGTATGATGGAGATATTTTTATGTTTAACAAATTTTCTGTAGTTTTAAGTATTACTACCTTCAAATTTTCGTGCTTGCAGCAACCATGCTATCCAATAAATTTTTTTATTTAATCTTAACAAGTTTACAGCATAGAATGGGCAGAAAAAGAGAAGTAACTGTACCTGTAGTGTACTAGTATTTCTTTTATGTATAGTATTTTGTGAAGAAATGAAGTAAATCGTGAGTGGATATAATTATTTACACTAACAACTAATTTCCATGCAAATTCTAATTGCAAAGTATGTTTTAAATTGTGCTTTGGAGCCTTACACAGTAATGTAATCTATTTAATTCTCTTTAAGGCACATGCAGTCAAAGTCCTGGACCCTTTTGAGCAGTCCAATGGAGATGAGACCATGCTTGAGCAGTTATCGCATGAGGAATTTACACTAAAGGGTTTTGAGATGTTAATAGCACAGGTATGTAACTGAGAACTGAAATTATTGGAATATGATTAATTGCAATAATAAGAAATGTTACTAACACACTTTTTGGCATATTATTTTTTGACATACTCTATTATTTCTTGAAATCTATGTGTCTCACTAAATAATGTAATCCCACTCCCTATCCAGTGAGACTCACATAGATTTCACTCAATAAAAAGTGTGATGAAAAGAATGTGTTACTAGTATTTCTCACACAATAATACCTGTTGCTAATTGTGTTTTATTTCCTCGTCTCAAATGATTAGTTCACTGAGAAGACTCGTATTTGCTTCCGAGATGCCCTGTACCGCCTTGCTAGAAATACAGAACATGTAGAGGACTTGGATGGAACTCGCAACATGCCAGACTTAGTTTACAAAGAAAACATGAGGTACATGATTTAGATATGCTTCATCTCTGTTATGTTCTTTTGGCCTTTAGCTGCTACATGAGTACATGTTTTGCTGAAACAATAATTCTTTGTTTATTTGGATGACAGCATAACTTCTGTTTGGTATGGCCTGAAACTACTTGACACAAATTGCACTCTAACTACTTCAATACTTTTTGGGCATGAAATATGCTTTTACCATCAGCTTAATGTTCATTTTTTACTTTCTTTCAGATTATATTCTCCTTTTTGGAATATTATGATCAAAGATAATTCTGTTCTCTAGTTTAGATTTTCCATATTAACTAAATTTTTTTGTAACTCATTGTAACACATTGAACATTGGTGGTGTTAGACA
Source organism: Pachyrhizus erosus (assembly GCA_026544285.1). Taxonomy (NCBI): domain Eukaryota; kingdom Viridiplantae; phylum Streptophyta; class Magnoliopsida; order Fabales; family Fabaceae; genus Pachyrhizus; species Pachyrhizus erosus. The sequence continues at coordinate 7,772 of JAMLFT010013051.1, forward strand.
CAAGTCCACATAATAGTATACAGTTTTTCCTTTCCCCAAACTTCTTAAATGATGATAACCCTTGGCTGAAATGTTAAGTTGGTTTATAGGTCTGAGGACAAGAAACCAATGGAATCAGAGACCAACAGTGTTGACAGGGCAGTTGCAAATCTCATGTTCAACAAGATGGAAATTAACATACTAGATCTTCCTCTTACAACACTAGTTAACTTAAAGCAAGAAGTAAGTGGAAGTAAATGTCTTCAAGGAAAAAGCTCAAAAGCCTTGGATGTGACACAAAAATCTCACTCTCCAAACCTGTAATAGTTACCTGCTGATGCTGAGGTTCCAAGGCTTGGACTAGAGGACCAACAAGAAGCCACAGAATCATATATTGCCTATGAAGATCCTACTGAAAAGTCATTCATGCTTGAGTTTGGTTAAGTAATGTGATTGTGAGCTGCTTCCTGGTAGCAAAACCAAAAATAACAAAATCCAATTTCCTTTAATTATGCCACCCTTTAAGATAAAAGAGGCAAGGAAATTTGACTATTTTGGCTTCTCTGATCTCCATGTATATATGCTTTTGCACTTGAATTTTTGTTTTCCGTAACTTTTTTCCAAGGGCTAGCTGTATACATCCAGCTCCTTTTTGATTTTGATTGGAATGTAAATAATTGAATTGACCAACCAGAAATTAGCAAAGATGAGATCAGTTTAGGATTCTTAGGTGTTGTACTCTTTGATATTTTTCTTGGAGTGCAAATGATTGAGTTGATCAACTAGCAAGTAGCAAAGCTGGGGGTCACTTCAGGATTCTTAGTGCTGTACACCTTGATATTTTGCTTGAGTGCAAATGATTGAATAGATCAACTGTCAATTAGCAAAGGTAGGGTCAGTTCAGGTTCCTAGGTATTGTACATGTTGATATTTTGCTTAGAATGCTAGTGTGAATTTACCAAATTAGCTATTAGAAAATCCGGGGTCAGGAGGCATCTTGATATTTTGTTGAGTGTAAATAAATGAATTTATCAACTGGGTGTTACCAGTACTTTTCAGCTAGGAGTAAAAAGTAAATAAAAATAACGGGTGCCTATGAATAACCTGTAAAATAAGAATGTTTTTATGATATAGTTTTTTTTTTAAGAATTTTTTTTAACATTATATTATATAACTTTTAAATAAGGATATAGTTTTTGAGTTAAAAAGTAAGGATACCACTTCAGTTCAGGGTAGTCTTTATGAGAAGCCCAAGAAGCAGCAAGAAATCTGAAGGGGTGATCTTCTTCTTGTTTGCTGTGTTAAGAAGCAGTACATCTAAGGACAATAGGAGAATGATGTGAGCGTGATAGTATGGACCTAAAAGGTCCAAATAGATGGTTTAAATATTAAGTGATTTATATATTACCTTTTACTATTTAGTTTTATTTTAAATTACTTAAAAATACTAGATGATGTCACTTGTATGGTTGATATTAACCACCATTAGGTTATATATTGCATTCCTCAATTGGCTATCAGAATCAATGAACAAATATCTGAATATTTATTTTATCTTCTGTTATAGTCTTTAATAGTAAAATGTTAGGAGTAGAAGGAAAATAGTTTTCTCTTCCTAACAGAGTGAAATCTACACAGCAAGGCATCAAGGAAAGCAAATCTACACATAGAAATATGAGGTTATATTTAGATTAATTTTTCATTAACCACTTGTGAAAGAAGAAAATAATATGATAAAATAAATTAAATTTGAGTTTAATGGTCATTCATTAATTTATAAAATAATTTTATACTGTCATTTAAAATAAATTAATATACACAAGTTTATTAATTTCTATAATAATTAAAATTTTTAGTAATGATAATTTGTGGTTAAGGAATAATATAAAACTTTTTACAATAAGAATGTACGACCATTAAATTTATTAAATTTTTTATTAATTAAAATTTACTTATATATAAATTAATTTATATTTTCTAAAAATTAATTTTAATTTTATAAAATAAGATTAATTCATTGTATCATCTTCTTATTTTCTTTTCCTACTAGTACTTAATAATAAATTTATCTAAACAAGAGATATATATAGCAATAGCAACAGGCTAGGATCAATAATGGAGTGTTTCACCTAATTACCTTCTCCAAAATATTGATTTTAATTTATATACAAATTAATGATTCGAAAATTTTTTTGAGTCTTATAAAATAAAATATTTTTAATTTTAGTTTTTTTAGTTTTTTTAATCCTATA
>JAMLFT010013052.1:0-10025 GCA_026544285.1 Pachyrhizus erosus
AGTATATCTAAGATATAACTTGTTAATTTACTCTTAAAAAAATAAGTGAGTAAACTATTAAATTTATTTACAATAATACGTAATTATAATTTATTAAAATATTTCAATTAATAAATAAATAAGTGTATATTAACAATTTTTTATATATATAACTAGCTATAACTTATTAATATATATTTATTTATTTATTAGTTCAAATATATTAACAAGTTATTACTGGACACTGTCTTCAAATATTTCAACAATATATCTTACTAGTATTTTGTTGATGTATTCTAATTAAAAAATAAGTATGTACATTAATAAATATTTATAGTATTTATTAATATATATCTATTTTTTTTAGTTAAAATACATTAATAAATTATAAATAGATATATATAAATGGGTATACAATTAAATAAAAGTGATGTGAAATATTTATCATAAATTACTCTTCTTGTTAGATTACATTACCATCTGATATTGAAAAACAGTCTTATTGCACACATACTCTGATATTTTATGTGTGTAAATGAAATGTAGATAAATTAAAAACAAAAACAAAAACAAAAAGAAAGTGAGGTGATATAGCCATTAGTCTCTGCCTTCAAAACCTTGTGATCAAGAGAATGAAGAAGTATGATCATACTTAGGATGCAGAGGCACCCACTAATGTACTGGCGCTGTTTGATGGTCATAATAAGTTAAAACATGTATTCCCCAGTACACCTAAGTAAGTAACATGTAAATTCAATATATGTATAAGGGATCGAATGGTAAATAAAGTAACTAATAATTGGAGGTTATATTTATATACAAATAAAGAAACAGATTAAAAAGAGGTGACATCCCGTTATTAATTGTCTTTTTACATTTATTTGGCAAATTCTATTTCTCGTTCCTCGAAAATCTAAGTTCAACAGTTTGTTGCATCCCAGTGTTTTAAACATACATAGTGCCAAAAAATACGAAAACTGAAGATGCCTACCTCAGACTTCGGTGTTGTGGTTGGTCCATCCATGAGATGTCTGACACATAAAAATGAAAGGCTTCTGACCATGATAATTGTCTCAGTTTGTTAGCAAATGGATTACCCCACCTGTATGTTTTGGCAGAGAAATTAACTTGTGCAGACTTATTCACAAAAGGTTGATGGAACAGTTTCTTTTGCTCAAACTGAAGGCTCTTCAGCACCTCCTGTGAAATTTCATGATTAACAATTTGAAAGAAACCCCATTTGTTAGCAGCTTCTGCAATTTCTTTCATGCATTCCTCTCTCTCACGATTGAATCGGCCAAGATCGATCACAGGTAGTTCACATATCTCCACTAAAGAGGACTCATTCTTTGAATCCCCAACGTGGTTTTGGACAAGGGTCTTATAGGTCTCGAGGAATGGAGGTTCACAATCCATTTCAGATCAGTTGTATGAAAATAACACAAGCTTCAATCATATGAGAGTAAATCAATTATTCAGTATATGTGTCACAAATTATATTGATAAGAAAGTAACCAAACTTTTTATTTCGTTCGATTAATATATGAAAACATTTCGGTGCAAAGCTTAACGTGAACTAATTTTAAAGAAATAGTAAGTTATTTTTATAAATCACAGAAAAACTTTTAAAAACTAAATGATTATTTCTAAAAAATAAAAATATAAAAGAAACTGAACCAGATATGTCTATCAGCTTATGCATCTGTGCCCGTGCTTTATCTGTAATAAACAGGTTCAAACAGAAGGTTCAGCAATTTTATGCTAAAATCCCAGTATTTAGTGCTAGGAGCTACCTCTGTTGCCCTAATTTTTGTGCTACATATACACAAAGATCTGGAATTTTAACCGTATACTTAGATATGACGAAAACATCATGTTCTCATTGATCGCTCCAGATATGCTATCTAATTAAATATTCAACCATGAGTCTGAAAGGCTATATAGACATATAGAATACTGATAATAAAAAATTATGGATCAAAATTTCACCTGCGCTTTGTTTGAATATGATTATGGCATTTCAACCGACTTTGTAGCTTTCAAATGCTACCTCTTACTAAGGAATCTGGGGAAAATTAAGAAAACACAGCATAAAAAGAGAGGGATCCTTTTGGGATCTATAATAAGGATTTGATTTATTCTAATTTCAAAACTAGCTAGAAGAAACTTCTAGTTTTGGGATCAAATTTAAGATATGGGTCGATCATGAATGGGATTCAACAGTGACAACAAGAAGAGTATTGGGTTAGTTTAGATTACTTAGTGAGATATTGGTGGTTTGCACACATATTTGTAGGCATCAATAATCCAGGAAGCATTGATTGAATATCACTACGTTTAAGTATATGGCTAAAGCAAAGAACACGCGGCCAAGCATAGCATCAGAGAAAGAGGAGAGACAAGCGTGCAACTACAACTACTACAACATATGTACAAAACCAGTTTTTGACTTGTGGCCGCCAAATGCATGTCTAAAATGCATAAAGCGTTGATAAGATAAGCCACCAGTCAAATTTCACTACATATCCATAATATTGCTATATTTACACATTCAAATAGTTAGTATATATTTATAATTTATATTTATTACTCCTCTGATTCTCTTTATAAGATTAATTAACTAATTCAATAGAATTAAGGACATTAACTAATATAATTAATGGTATTAAATTTGTCTTTAATTTATATATTTTTTAAAATTATTTCTACTATTAATACGACATACTTTTTTATTATTTTTAAAAAAAATTATTTATAATTCTTTTAATATCTTTTATTACTAATATATTAGTTGTTTTCATTTTTATTGTATAGAATAGTTAAAGTAAGTTCTCAAAATACTCTTTATACAATACAAAGTTGGACTATCAAAGAGTTTAAGATATTAATATATTTTATTTAGTATTATTTATTGAACATAAAAGTAATTCTTCATAATTAAGGATAATTTTGTAAAAAACAATAATTAATACAAAAATATTATAGATTAAGTCTTATAAAAAGGATCAAAAGAAATAATATTATTTACATGATATTATTTTATATAATTGTTCCAATTACAATTCACTTCTATATGATAATTTAAAGATAGCCTATGATATAAACATTTAAAGTGTATTCTTTTTTTAGAAATCCATAGGATATTAATATAATTAACATAGGTTGATAGATGATTCATTATTATCATGAAGTCAACGTCATTGCAAAAGAAGATAAAAATTGACCTTATATCATGGGAGAAACGTCCCTTTGTGGCACTATTGGTTGGCATTTTAGTTTTCAGTTATTAGAGGTACTTGTCATCTGTGGGGTACTTAGTATTAAGTTAAGTTGATTAATCTAAAAAGATTGATTTTAAAGGAGTAGACCCAAAGGGATTAATCTGGAGGTCGATCAAAGAGGTTGGCCCGAAGGAGTCAACAAGAAGATTAGTTAAGATCCATACCTAAAGGAGCAAATTAGGGGGTAGGCCAAAAAGCTCAATCTAAAAGAGTCAACCATAAGGTTGATCAAAAAGCTCAATCAAAGGAATCAATCCCAAACTCAATCAAAAAGCTTAACCTAAAGAACCAAGAGCTTGGTTAAAGAGCTCAACTTAAAGGTCGACCATAGAGCTCGACCTAAAGGAGCCAACCTCAAACTTGTACAATAATATCATAAAGCACACAATCCTTCAAACTTAAGTCGAAATAGATAGATGAGGATAAAATTTGAGTTATCATTAAGATAAAGGTTAACCTAAAGACCTTATAGAATACATAACCCTCAAGCCATATGTCAAATAAGAAAATGAGGATAAAATCAAAGTTAACACTCAAATGAAGGTTTCTTAGAAGCATTGGAGACTATATAACCCATCAACCTTGAGTCCAAATAGGTTAATGAAGCTAAAATTAGAACTATTGAGTTTTAAATCCTCCATAAGGACGACCTTCACATTTGGAAAAATGTGACTCAAATCCTTCACAAGGTCAATCTTCACATTTAGCATGTTCAAAAATATTTTTTGAGAGTTCTTATAAGCTAGACTTACTATTGCATTTGCCCTTGCTTGATACCTTTACTCAGTGTATGCAATCTTTTGGTTTTTAATCTTAGCAAGTTAAGCGATGCAATTATGGTTACTCTAAACTTAGCATAGTAACTAGGCTTATGCAATTTTCATCGTTTTAACTAATCGCTCTATAGTTAACTTGATAACTTAGTGTATGCAATTTTATATTGGCTAAAGTCGTATTCATAGTCAATAGTTATTCTAGTGATACATGAATTTATGTACATTGGAGTGAGGAGCATGTCTTATTCTTCGTGTACTTGGTCAAATGTCTAAAGTCTTAATTATCAGACCTCTTATTGGAGTAAGGACCATACCTAGGTCTTTGTATACTCATTCAATACCTAGGCCTTAATTGGTTGACCTTCGATTGGAGTGAGGACTATGCCTAAGTCTTTGTTTATTTGCCTAAGTATACATCATTGTTGACTTCATTTGAATTGTATTCTTCTTAAGCAAGGAAGATTACATCAAAATCTTAATGTAATACATAATTTGATTAGCAAAAACAAAATAAAAAAAACCTACATTAAGTGGGATAGGAATTAACTTATATTTGGTGTTTTGGTGTCATCAAAAGAATTTCACATTTTAGCGTTGGTCAAAAGTAACGTTAAAATGCAAATGTGAATACTAAAGCAACTTTAGTGTTAACCAAGCATTTGGTGTTGCAAAGTCGAAGCTAAGTGTTTGCATCCAAGTTTTGGTCAACATTAAGTAGTGTTAAGAAAAAATGGACACTAAATTGGAAGCATAAAAAAAATAATGGTCCTTACGATGATTGATCCAACATCCATTTAGCAAACATTAAAATGATACAACCTACATTGACTTTGTGGTTGAAGCAAATTGTGTTTGCTTTGAGATTGACATTACTTTTTGTCACCACTTAAACCACCTATCTAACTCAAATTATCTGCCCTAACTTGAATCTTATCCTTGTGGACCATTCTTGAATTATTGTTTTTGAAAGTATAAGACATGTGAGTAAACAACTTAGCCATAGTCAAGGAAAATTAAAAAGAGAAGAAAATAATCAACTTGTGGTAATTCTAATTTTGTTATTCATTAATAAATACAATTTTCCATAAATGCTTGCTAAAACAATTGGTGTATGAGCTATTTTAATTTCTCAAGTTGATGTATTACAATAGAAAAAACACTTTTAAAAACTACTTTGTGTGCTATAGCAAGAAAAACAAACCTTAAAAGTCATTATGAAAAGAACCATCATGGTCCACGTGACTTTTATTCCTTATCAAATGATTCATTCATCGAGGACGACAACTACAAGAGACAATTTGAGGTCCTCCTAGTTATGCAAAATGTAGGTCCTTTGCTTATTTAGAAACTTCCCCAACAAATATTCACTACAATACTTTCTTCTCTTGAATTACATGATTGGGATGAGAGACATCGTGCTAATTTTCTCTCAGCTTACACTTACACTCCTTAAAAGGGAGTATTTCAATTTGGTTAGAAACCTCCCTAAAACGAAGGCTTCAATTAATTGGGAAGGGAAAATTTGTTTCCCTTTTCAATTGACATGATTCAAAGGAATTTTTAAGAAACTAAAACAATATTAAAGTAATACCAAGATAGAAAAAATAAAACATAAAGCATAGTATCAAAATTCCATGACAAGGAAAATGAACAAAATTGAATTGAAGATAATCAAAACATGAAGGAGTTTTCCTAGCAACTTAAACACATACTTCACTTAATCATTTATCAATTTCTTGACCAAACCATTACTTAACACTCATTATAATGATTGAAAAACATTATAGCTTATAATATAAATCTAATCCATTTTATCACACTTTCATAATCAACTAATTAACCAATCATGTAATTCACACTATAAATATCTTAGCCTAGAATAAGCACAAGCAAATTAATAATCCTTAAGCAAAAAAATTTTCAAATAAAGACTTTCCAAGCACCCAAAACATCATTTAATACCAATTTTACTACACAAGTTAATCAGTTTATAACGCAACCTATTTAGTTGTCATAACCTATAGCTTCACATTACTCTGGGGACCAATTGTAGTCTTAAAAAAACCATAGTCATGCACATCTCAACAATCACAACACACAAACTACATACTTTTGGTTCCAATCGTATTCATATATGGAGCAGTAGATAACATTCCTTAGACACTTATATAGTGGATAACTTTCTAAGTACCACAAAGAGGAAAAGTAAAGTCTAAGTAATAAAGGTATAATTGTCACACTCTATGAATTGAATATACACCAGAAAGATAAGGATCCACAGGTTGTATAAGTATGAGATTGTACAGATGATCATGACTTAAAAGAATTAATTTGTATTACCTATACCAACAAGATACATGTAATTTTTGGTAACTTTTCACTTAAGAACTTCATAGTTAAGTGTGTTTGGCTTAAATCAATTATAGGATAAGTGACTTTCTGAAAAGTTTCCTAAAAAACGTATGAGTGAGGACAAAACATGTTGAAAAGTCTCATGTTGATTTGTAGGGTCAGTCATTGATTCTGAAAAACAATCAGACATTACACCTGGTGATATTAGAACTAGTTGAGGATGTTTTGAAAAAAGTTACCTACAGAGGGTTCTTACCAACAAAGAAGTTAAGTAAAGTGTCACGAAGTTTAGTGAAGTCTCACCATGTGAAATACCACTGTGTGAAGTGTCATAAAGTGAGAGTTGTCGATACGTCTATTATTAGGGATGTTATAATAGTCAACTAGAGAGACAATTTTGATCAAAAGACGTTGATAATAAGAAAGAAAGTCTGAGATGAAAATGAGATTATTAACACAAATTACATGAGAGATTGAGGAGTTGATGAGAAACGTTGACAACTAAAAGTATAAACCCAACCAAAGGTATGAAGGATTTGTTAAAGACATGGTAAAAGTAAAGTCATGAGAGATAAGTAAACATAATTGACTAGGTAGAAGAGTTAAACCTACCTATAGAGTCTTTAAAGCACTCATTAATATTAATGTCTCATTCCTTTGACTTTTACCAATTTTAGGATACAAGTGAAGATGTTTGTTGATGGAGCTCAAGAGCACAAGTAAGAAGAACAAAGTTTAGTTTTACATGGTTATCTACAACATCATTTTATGCCAAATGTTTTGTAATCATTGTGTTAAGTATTTAAAAGTTGTTTAATTAGAAACCTTTAGTTACATTTAGTTCCACTCAATGGACTTTGATTAATTTTAGTTTTAAAATTTCAATGTTCCTAAACACCCAAATGTAGTTATGATAATACCTTCTTCGTTGTTACACTCTTCTTTATCTTTTTATTATGTTGCTTCATTATCTCCTGATCTTTTGCACCTATTTAATCTACTATAATCCTTATCCTCTCATTCTCCTATCATATAGTTCTTGGGTTTCTATACTTCTCTAGTATATTTCCTTCATTCTTCTCCTCACATCTACATCTCCTATCTTAACTCATTCACCATCGTTTATAGTTGTTGTAGGGTTGAATTATCACTAGTGCGGTCTTTTGATCTTAAGCCATTGAAGTCCTTCTCATTACAAAAACATGCTTATCTCACAAAGCAAGACAAGGGCATCAACAAAAAGCTTCACCCAAACTATGGTGGGCACCAAAATGTTCTGGTCAAAAGTCACCTTCAAATAAAGGCTTGAAGATGGTCTATGATCAAAGTATTCAAAAATATATCATATTCTTCTTAGGTTACTAACAGGATATTACTACTTAACTTAGGCTAACAAATAATTCCATATTATCTCATAGTTCCCTATATTGTGGAATAAGATAAGAATTGACCCTATATCATTGGAGGAGTGTTCACTCATGGCATTATTGGTTGCTACTTTGGTTTTGAACTATTAGATAGTACACATCAACTTCAAGGATACTTAGTGCTAAGTTGATGTAATTTGTCCAAAGAGATCAATTTTAATGAAATTGATCCAAAGGGGTCAATAAGAGGTCAATCAATGAGCTAAACCAAGATCTCAACCTGAAAGAGTTAATCAAGAGGCCAGCCAAAGAGCTTAGCCAAAAATAGTCAACCAAAAATTCGACCAAGAGCTCGAGTTAGAAGACTCAACCTTAAGCTTGACCAAAAACTTTGAAGTGCACAATATTTTGCCTTGAGGTAAATAGACGAATAAGACTAAAATTCAAATTACCACTTAAATGAAGACTAACCTAAAGACCTTAGAAAGTAAAATAATAAATATTAATTATGTCATTATCCACTATTAGGCAATTTACTATATAGAATAACAAGAAGTAACTATTGGCTTATTAAAAAAGTGAAAGAAGAAACTATCAAGAATAATTAGTAGTATTTGGACAACAAGATATTTTATAAAACCTTTGGATTTAATGTAATTTTTAAATATTTTAATTGTTTAACTTTTACAAGTCAACTATGTCTTTATATTTAAAAATTAAAAACATTTGGTTTTAATTAAAATTAATTTGTTTTACTTAAAATTATTTTTCTCTTTTAAAAAAAATGAATATCATTCAACATAAATAAGGTATGCTTTGAAATAACAAAAGGAACACAAGGGAGTTGAATTGTGTATTATGTGTTTTCAAAAACTTCTTGCAAACAAAGATTTTTTTTATCATTCAAGAACAATATTAAGGATAAAATAGCTAAGAAAAAGAGATAGCACACAAGAATTTATATTGGTTTAATCTTATACAAGAGCTATGTCTAGGTCCTTTTAATTTGAAGGATTTTCACTAAAAATTACTTACAACTACAAATATTCTCTAAGTTTCTTCATGCTTACAATAATGTTATCTTAACTTAAGATAACTTAACCTAAATATTTTTTAACGCTAAATCTCTTTAGACTTTCACGAATATAAGTCTTTGAAAAAGATAACTCACAATAGTGAGCATTTACAATTTAAGTGTAGATATAAGTAACTTTGTGAATACAAAGAATATAGAAGTTGAGAGGTTGTATAAGATTGTCCAAGAGAGTGAAAAGTCTTGTTTGAATGTATAAGTTGTGTCATTTCATTCTTCTTCACTCTTTCTTCTTATAGAAACTTGAAAAAGATATATCGAGAAATAAGTTTCTTTCTATTTCGATGTACATTAAATATGAGATATTGAATTAGGTAAAGTTGTAGAGAAAGACTCTAACACTTAGCAACAGTGGTGGCTGGTATCAAAAAGATGTTTCTCTTTCTTACACATGTAAGCTACATTTTTCATTTCTTTCTTTTGTTGAGATACTTTGATACTTCTTTTGATAAGTTTACTTTTTTTTTCTAGCATATACTAGGTATTAGAGATAATATCAGAGTTATACCTATTTCACAATAAATATTACAAAACATTTGAAAAAAGATAAAATAGAACATATACATTGTAACACTTAGTCATTTTTGAGAAAGCATATTAAGGTTTCAACTCAACAAGAGGTGTAAAAGATCTTTATAAAAGCACTTAAGATGTAAAAGAAAATATGAACACCTTTTTTTTATAAATATCATATGAATGTTTCAATTTTATAGACACTTGTCTAAAAAAAACACTAAACATATCAAGTAGATATTAAACGTTTGCATACACATAACAAATTATTATAAATAAACTCAAAGTGATATGTATATGTATTTTATGGACACTCTTAATCTAAAAATAGTTAAGACTCATTTGGTGGCCAAAATAAGTGACACAAGATATGATAATTTATCATATCCTATTGTAATCCAATGTTTATTGGGTCAATATGATATGATGAACTTATCTTATGAACTTGAAAAAAAACATGATATGATAAGTTTATTCTATGGACTTTTCCTATCCTAATTGCAATTGCTAATGTAAATTTTGTTGTAGGGAATTATGTTAAAAAATAATAAGATATGATTAAAAAAAATTAATATACCCTTATCAATATTTAAAATAGATAAAATTTTTGTGTATAACTTTTTGAAATTAAAAAATAATTACATTTTTTTTTAAATTTAGTTTA
>JAMLFT010013053.1:0-10025 GCA_026544285.1 Pachyrhizus erosus
CATATATTATGAGAGGTTTCTCCACATTTTTGTACTGTGTCCATTCCTCGGGATATTAAAGTTGCTCTTTCTTCACAAGGGTTTTCTCACGGGTCAAACCTGTATCATTGCAGAATGTTCTCAAGCTCAATCGTTTTTTTTCATCTAAAACATAGGTATTTGTGAATTGATTAACAAGGTATTTTTATGACACTTTTTTAGTTATGTGTTGCTGTTCCTATAATTAATCGAATGACATTGGGTATTTCATATTGTCATATAGCTGGTTATATCTAGTGGGATAAGGCCAACCTTCATCTAGTGGGGTTCATAATGTATTTACACGATGGGAATTTTAAATTTTTATTTTGATGAAGCGATCACATGGTCTGGCCAGTTGGTTATAGTACTTTTTTACTTTGCAATAAGGTTTCTTGCTATACCATTTGTTCAAGAAATTTTCCCAATGATCTTGACGTGCATCTCTCATTAGAAACAGCGGAACATTTTATTATGTACCACTACAGTCTTGTGCACTGGTGCGGCACTTGGAAATTGGAATTGACATTTTATCCTTAGCTTTATCACATATTTGCTTTTCTCCTTGGCTTGACTCTAAGTTGACTGTTTTGTGCACCTGGTGACCACTTTTCTGACCAATTGTAAAGGTAGCTGTAACTCCCTCATTCCAATAGGCCAAATGAGCTCAAAGTTATAAATCCCCCTTGCCACCATTGTTATTTATAGTGCGACCACCCAAGTTGTTTGAGGAGCGATTGTGATTGCCTGAATAGGTGTCAGTATTGATCCTTGCACCAAAAAAGTTCTGTGCTACTATTGTAAACTGAAAAACGTAATGTTCCATGTCCTGGCCTGGAATTTAGTCTGATATTTTCTATGGGAAAGAGATGGAAAGGAGATGGGAAAGTTGTGGTGGGAAGTGAAGATGGAAAGGCGATGCGACGCAGAGATTTTCTATGTTGTTAAAATCATCTAATAAACCCAAAACTAGAGAGAGCGAGTGTTCCTTTTTCATTCAGGTATCAATCTTAAATCCTTTCATTATGCATATTATATGAATTACACTTAATATTTTTTTATTTTTATATTAACATATTTTTAATATTTAAAAATATTATATTTATAACTCTTTATGTATTATATTAATTCTTTTAATATTTAAAATATTATATTAATATTTCTTCATATATTACATTGACATATATTAATCAAGAAGATTAACATAAATCTTCAGTATTACATATAATTTAAAAAAATCTAAAAAAATATTATTGTAATTTGTTTTAAATACTTTGTATAGAGTAGCCTTTGCATTCCATATTTCCATTGCATCAATATCTATTATTTTTTTTCTCTCTCTGTTTTTCTTTCTCTAAGAACGAGCTCAAATCAATAGTGTTTTTTTACCCTATTTTTGCCAAATCTGGGGAGGCGAAAACGTTGGAATGAAGGGATGTAGTGTCGGTGATGCAAGGCAGAATAACGGAAATGAGTACACTGGGGAGTGGAAGAGTGGTGCTATTTTGAGGAATGGTGCAACACAAGCCGTATAATGGTGGAAGCAAGTTTGTTATTCTAATTATAGTTGGTCTTGTATCGTTTTATTCACACTTGGACTTCGATTCTATCCCATATTGTAGTGCAAGGTGAATAATACACTTTCAAATCCATGTTTATTCCAAGTGAATTGGGTTATACTTCAAAATCAACCTTTTGCAAATTGCAATGTCAGAAAATAACAAAAAGCATGTCTTTCCTGCGATATATTTTGTAGGCTAACATATTGACAGTGTTAGCTTGCCTTGACTTTATAACTGGATCATCTCCATTCCCTAAATATTTTTTTGTTAAAATGAGTGCTTCATACAGCAGAATGCCAAGTTTCTAGTCTCCAAGACATTGAATGTTTAAGTGGCTCTCGTGTGGCTTTAGTATTGCCCTGGCTTACTTTTGGTCCTCAATTCCTTACCGTAGTCATTAAAGAAATGGTACTCCCATTTAATGTGCTTTTTGCTTTTTTTTATATATATATAAAATCTCTAGTATTTTATTTTATTTGACAAGTTTATAACGAATGGTAAAATAAACACGAAGGTTCATCATTCACATTCACTTCTGTTTTTACAGAATCTTTCAAATTTGTACACATTACATATCAAAACTAATTCACTCCAGTCCTAAGATTAAGAGGATTTTTGTCTTCTTTGCAATTTAAATCTCTTTCAGAATATGAAAGGAAAGCTTGTTAAGGCAGTCAAGCCAAAATTTATTGTGTAAGCATTTGCATTAAAAAGGAAGTTGTATTACAACAATAGCCGCTAGCCAATACGAATACCTTCTGTGCCAAAATAAATGAATTAATGAAATTCCAGCCTTCCAAGCATTTTTCTAGGCTTGATTATTGAAACTAACGCAAACACATCACTATCTCAAGACTTGAAAAGGGTCAATACTATAAAATATTTCGATACGTAGGAAATGGAAGAACCTGCAGGGGTACTTAACCGGCTGGTCTGTAATATCCATATATACTGTAGTAGGTTTGTGCAAGAGTAAGAAGCAACAAGACAACCGCAGCAACCAAAGAGATAATGGCCCAAGGATTACTGAAGTAATTGTGTCTCAAGCTTGCACACCAAGTATTCCATCTATGGTTGTAATACTGGTTCACATCCTCAGACAATGGGGAAAGGTAACTGTTATTGATGTCGAACACAACCTCTTGGCATAAGCGGTTAAAAAGGTCTGCAACTTCAGCATCACTACCAAGCCAGTGCTCAATGATGCCATGGTAATGAAGGTACCCCACATCCTCTGGAGAGTTGATCAAGTTGTCCATGAAGATGACATAGGATGTAATGTCATTGCTGCAATCAAGATGACACTGCTCAAAGGCAATGAGATTGAGGAACAAAGACTTGGTACCATCGTGGATCAAGAGCCGCGGTATTCGCAGTTTGCCACCCTTAAATTTGATGTCCCAAAAGCGATCAGTCTTCCTCTTCTTGAACTTGATTCCAGCCTCTTTAAGCTCTGTGACACAATGTATCAGTTGCTGCCTCCGTTTGTCAGCAACTCTTTGAGCATTTGACCTGCGTTTGGTCCATATTCTAGGTACTGGTTGAGGTCCTGAGCGCAAAAGACTTCTCCTGAACACATCCAAGCAGTGAAGACCTTCTTGATCAGATAAAGGGTCAAAGGTGTCAGTGCTTCCAAGTGATGATTCCAATTTGTTTCTGTGACTTTTTGTCAATGGTTCATCTGTTGGCATTAAAGGATCGAAGAACCTGAGTGCTAGACTAGCAACAAGTCCTTTCATGTCTGGTTTTCCCAGTTGAATTCCCAGAAGTCTGTCTAGAACAAACAAGGGAAGTTGGTTTTCTAGCATGATCATATCTCTCTGAATGGAGTGCATTGATCCACGCATTGCAAAAACAGGATCATTCCTGGAATATCCAAGTTGCTTGAACCCCTCTGTGGCTCCTCTGAATAGCTCCAGTACAAAACAGCCATCAAGGACAAGCATTTCCACAAACTCATTGCTGCTTAAACTAATTGTTCCTTCATAACAGGAGCGAGCTCTTTCTTCAATCTCCTTCATGGAATTGAGATAGAGCTTAATGTCATGTTTGGTACGCTTAAGGACATAGTTAAGGGAACGCCATTTATGGCGATCCATTTGGCGAAGGCGTTTCTTGCAATGATGGTAAGGACCTATGGACAAAATCTGGGGTGCAAAAGCTTTGTCATCGCCACAATTATCTCTAAGGTAGTGGGGGATTTTGTAGATTGATAGCTTGGACCATGAACTTGCCACATCATCTTGACCTGCTTCATCTAGTTTTTCCTTGATGGTTACCACCCATTCAGATGTTGGTGAGTTTGGTTCCTCTTGAAAAATTTCCCCATCTTCATTAATGACAACTTGCAATGATTCTGAATCCTGCTGGGGAAACTCAATTGATCGGTTACCTGAATTAGGAGAAGATGGAATCCCGGATTCTAAGGTTTCTCTGAGTTTAAGGGTGATGAGGTACCAGCTCAAGAGCTCTTTGTTGAATACAGCTACCATTTCTTCAAGGGAATGGTGTTCTGTTTCTTGTCAATGGCCTGAATGGTGCTGCCCAAGTCATAAGCAAACAGAACTGAATAATTTGTGATTAAGAGTGATAAGTCTATTGTGACTATGGCCCGAAATGACCTTTACATTTCTTATTAGAATTTTGAGTAAATTGTGCAGCTCATATGGGACCCCTTTGGACGTAACAGCAAGACTTTCCGGATAACTTCCAGCTTTCAACCGCGCTATACGCTATTATATTCCAATCTTTATTCTTATTCTCTAAAATCTGTAGCACGTCAAATTATTTTGGAAAAAACACTTACCTTAAAATATGCGTACAGCATCAGACAATTGATAAAAGTGGCTTGAACGTGTTCAGAATTGTGATAAACTGTGGTATTCGATCCACTTATAAATTCAGAGATCTTGTTTATTATCACCAATTTTCTCTTTTCCCCTTATCGTATATACTATATGATACGACACTTCCACCTTTTCAACTTTACTGCTTGGTTACCCAAAGCTTTAGTTACTACTTTTTGGTAGATTAACTTTCTAAATCATATTATCAGCCCATCACATTATTCAAAGAGAAGTTTTACTTATATAATATTTTTATACAACTTCTTTTATAAATAAGAAAATATAAAATATAATTAGTGACACGATAGAGAGAGATGTAAATAAGAATTTTATATCAATTATTATTTTGTAATCTTATTGTATAAAGAAACAGAGCTTCCTTCCGGGATTGAATTGCGTTACGCCACCCACGTGAATAATAATAATTCTGCACAATGCACATGTGTAATATTAATATGCTGGGATTGTCTCCTCATGGCTCGGCTTGTTTTAATTATTATCTTTATTTATTATTTTTAAAGAATTTTTTTTTATTTGGAAATTCAAAATAAGTATAATTATTAATTTTTCAATTATGCCTATATCCCTTCCTAATTTTTAAATACTTTATATATTTATTAATTAAAAAAAATTACATAATAATAATATAAAATAATTTTATATTATCATTCAATCATTCTATTGACTTTTATCTTTAGTTATACTAAAAATAAATTATAATTAAATAATAGTATAAAATTATCTTATATTATAAATACATGATCATTAAATTCTATTAATTATTATAAGTGAGATCAAAATAATAATAATAGATATCATATGAAAATGTTAAAAAATAAATATGAATTAAGATATTAAGTATATAAATAATAAAGAAGAATAAAGGAAATAATATTTTAAATTTATCTTTCATATTATTAGGAGTTTATTTATCTTCTTCAATCTTTATAAAAGAGAAAAAAATTAATAACTGTTAATTATAGATTAAAATAATAAAAATATTTTAATAAAAAAATAATTAATGTATAAAATAATTAAAATAAATTCTTATAAAAAATTAAAAATTAAAAATTTTAAATTATATCTTATAAATAAAGATGAAAAGAGTATAAAATATAAAAATTATATGCATATTTGATTATGAGTTATAAATTGATTCTAGATAAATTTTCAGATTTCAAGTTTAAAATTGATTCAAGGTCCAAAATTAATTCTAAGTTAAAGTAATTTAAATAACTTATGTATTAGATAAGAAGAATATACTGACTTTTACTCTGAATTTAATTTCATAATAAATACATGAAAACATAAATTTTATAACTTTAAAATTAATTTTACCAACACTCTTCCACACATTTACTATAACTACAAAATGAAAAATCATGTCATGGAAAAGTTGTATGAAAGAAGCAAGATGGACTGCAGCAGAGGGGCAGGCACAAAAGTTGGGAAAACGTGAAAGATATCAAAACTTGCGATGTCTCACCTTGTTGATCAAGAATTGGAGCACGTCCCAATCTTCAATTCTTAGTTATTCATTGAGATAACTTTACAACTGAAACAATGAACACATAAATCTAAATCTTTCTACAAAAGCTTCGTACTAATCCTCCTATTCACTAATAAATTAGAAAGCGCAGAATGTTTTTATTTCATACTTTCTACATAAAGTATTAAAAAAATTGCCGAGTATATAAAATTACTCCAAAGCACCACGTCCTTTCTGATTGTCTATGCGTAAATGAGAAGAGAGGAGACAGATCTTAAAATGCTATCCAATATAGCTTTATATATTTGCAACTTCAAAAAAGTAAGTGTACTTTTGATAGCTGAGTACCTTCTGCTTCAACCTTTACAGCAATAAACTTGTACTTTAAATATGAGTATAATTATCAATGCCAGAATGAGCAAATGTGACCTCAGCTCTTAAACTTATTAAAATGTGTGTTCTTTTGATCTGGTCAAGTTCTTTTATTTTCATTTGGAAGCACTTTCTGCTTCAATATTTAGACATGTGACTTTTTTTCAAGAAAGTTAAAAGATCTTAATCGTTAACTAACAATCTCCAGCGTGAGTTATGACCGATGAAAATGCCTTATGGGCATGGATGGAAGAAGAAGTGTAGGCTCATCAATTTGGAAGGTAGAACATCTATTCATGCTGCAAACGTTGATATTTGATAATACTACTAGCATGTGTTTATTATGTTTTTTCTTTCTAATTTCTAGACTTTTGCATGAAATAATAGACTAATATATTACCAACTAAATCACATGATAAAAATAAAAGGCTATGTACTCACAAAACACAATCTACCTTCCCTTCTATATTTCCTCTATCCTTTTTCTTCTTCTTCTTTGACTAACCTTTTGATGTAGCATGTACGTTGTAAAGAACTGCAACCTTTGGTAGCCCTAACCAAATTCACAACAGTGAAAATTGTTGCCGAAGATTAATTCCGTGTGGGTTTAGATTAAAGTTAAGAGAATTCAAAAATATTTTTAAGGCTGAAAGAAACATTTTTTCCTTTTTTATTTTATGTATTAGAATTTGTTATTGTATATTGAAATTTGTAAAAATACTTTTTAAACTTTAATTTAAATATAGATTATATCCATGAATCTAATATGCGAAATGTGGTTAGTTTGGATCACCCACATGTTAACCTCTTTATAAATGGATAGATTTTTAAGAAATAATAAAGTTTATTAAGCAACTGGATAGATATGTTTAATTATTTTTTAAAGAAATTAATAAATTTAACTGATAACATCGTGCAATATGGGAACAACCAAATGATTTTAATGGTGCGCAAATCAGATTCGTGTTCAACTATATTGATCTCTTTTTTGGTAGAATAAAATCTATTTCTCTGTTTAAGGATTTTTTATTTTTCAAACTTGTGTAAATAAAATTTCATTTGGTATATTCTAAGTCCATCGCAGTAAATAGAAGTGCTTAAAATTGAACTAATTAGTTTAAAATTAAATAATTCGAGTAAAAGATAGGATCTACCAAGATATCTAAACTTTCTCTAGTCAAAACAACACAAGCACTTAACATGAGCAAGAAATATGAAATTATTTTTTTTTTTCGCTCTTGTTAGGAGTATTCATAAAATAAAAATGAGACAAGATTATCTTAATTTTTGTTTGTTTTAAAATTCTGATAAAATCAATTATTTAAACATAAATTTAACATAATTAAGATTCAAGAGTACGTCAACTTGATTTATTGACATAAAATATGAATCTTAAGATCTTAACATTGTATATATATATATATATATATATAATGTAAATCACAATATTATAATATTATAATTATGGTATATATTTTAAGATAAATAATATAAATATAATCTTATTATTTTAAACAATATTTATTAAGAAAAAAAAAGTTATATTATAAATTTGTAAAAATAATATTTTTAAAAAAGAATGTAAGATATTATATCGGGCTGTAACAATGTGAAGTATAATTTAAGTTCATTCTCAAATTATTTCAGTCTAAATCAAAATATGTCAAAATTAACTTCGGACAGAAATAAGTTAGCGCGAAAAGTGTAAAGTGAAAACTGTTTTTCTTTTCTCTCTCAATTCTCATAACATGACTTGTGCCCAAGGTTATAAGAAAGAAAAAAGTACTAATTGATGGATTTCTGTATCTTGATAGTGCGCACCTGAAGTTTCAATTTCTTAATTTGTTTCTCCCCATGTCTACGAAGCAAACAGAACTTCCAACCTTTTTCCAAATCTAATGGGAGAATTCAAGCCCAACCATTTCGGTAAGAATCAGGCCTAGCATGTAACCAAGCAACAAATATTGTTTCCATGGCTCAAAAGATATCAATTCTTCACTCATTTCATCGTTCTACTCATGCTCTTCAGAGACATAATTTCTTGATATTTTATCTCCATGGGTGTACTTTATCATGAGCTTCAATCCATGAATCTTGGTAGCTAGCATGTGCTCCCCTGTTGAAACAGAAAGTCCAAGCCTTTTTCTTTTCTTATTTTTGGTTGGTTAGTGCCATTTTGTCAAAGTTTAATGATTTGTAAAACAATTAAAGAAATAAGTGAATATAAATACGCATGATATCGTTAAAGAAATGTTATTTGTGCGAATTTAATTTTAGTAAACGATTTTCGAATAAATGTTGCATCTTTAATGCTGAATGCGAATTTGCTTAACGCGGTCAAAAGCATTCGTGCATAAAATAATGGCAACACATCGTTTGTATTGCAAAATGGTAAAAACTGATTCCCAGTGAAATAGCGTTGCTATCATTATTTAAGTAATTTATAAATAATCAAATTGAACATATAAGATTAAAGATTGAATTAAAAATAATTTAAATACCTAATTAAAAATATCAAATAGCTCAAGATCTTCTGGAGTAATTTAACCCAAAAAATAAAAATAAAACTCAGCCTAAATGCAGCCCAACAAGGTTTAGGCCTTAGGTGCTAGACTCGCATGAGAGGTTAGAGCTTTTTTTTAAAAAAGTTTGGTATCTGATAAATGCACCTCCTCTGTTTTTAAATGCACCCCTTATATTATTTTGTTTTGTTTTTCTATAAATTATCCCCTTCTGAAAAGTATTGAAATTTTAATATTTCCAAATATCACTTTCCAAAAGTATTATAATACTTTTCATAAACTACTTTCCAAAAATTACTTTTTGTAAACATCAATGTTTATGGATTTGTCATAAAAAACACAAGACATGACTCCTTAAACATTATTATGCTACAGTCCACTCACTAAACTTTCATAAAACACTTTTTCTTGTTGTTATTCCTTACCTATGCACCTCTTTGTTGTCACATGTGTTACTCCATCTTCAACCGTTTTTGCATTATCAATTTCACTACCAATATCTACATCCATTTCTTATACTTCTAGCGCGATCACTTTCCTCCACTACACGTCCATCTATGATGAACCCCTCCTTACAATATACCATTGATGGGTGCCACTTTGTCACCAGCACCATCATCATGCTCTAGTGTTCTTCTACGTTGCCAATACTTGTGTAATTAAAAGAGATTGAGTTCTTACACTATATGTTATCACAGGTGGTAGAGGAATTTGTCAAAGATAGAGGTGTAATGCTTTATAAAAGTGTAGAGGACAAACTTTAAGACAACAATATTTAGGGTGTCTTGCTTGGTGTCACTCTTGACAAATCTATACCACCCATATTTTTGTTTTTAAAAAATAAAATTTGGAAAGTATATCACTTTTGAAAAATAGTTTCTAAAAAGAATTATAGTAATTTTAGAAATTAATTTTTGAAAATATTAAAATTTATTACTTTTCAAATTTTATTTTTTGAAAAAGGATAGTTTTGAAAAACAGTAGAAGTACACTTTAGCAATTGTCTTTTTTTTTTCTTCAAGCATATTGTGCCCAACATGGTGGTCGTCGGGCCTTCACCCTTTTGCCTTATTATGTTTTTGATTCTTTTAAAAATTAAAAAATTTAATTTAGTTGTTCTAAAAATTTTTATCTATTTTTTATTCTTTTAATTTTAAAATGTACCTTTTTTTTCTTTCAAGTGTTTTTCAATTCAATCTTATTTTTTTTCTTTATT
>JAMLFT010013054.1:0-10025 GCA_026544285.1 Pachyrhizus erosus
ATTTTTTAAAAGATTAAAATAAAAAAATATTTTATAGAAATATAAAATTATTTAAAGATAACAAAAAAGATAAAATTAAATAAATTTTTGTAAGTGTTTTTGATATTGTCCTTCTATTATAAGTAAAGTTTTACTTGTTAATCTGTAAGAATATTTAATGAAAATCTTCTATTATATAGATGATAAAAATAAAAACTCAAATTAAAATTAAAAATACCCCCATAAAAATTAGGTCAGAAATGAATGAGTTTATCCTCCAAGAAAAGCAACAACACAAAATGATGTGTCCACATGTTTAAAATCTAGCTTTTGACAAAATGGAAGAGAAGCATATTTTAGGGGACAGTCACATGTCTGTTTGGACCACTCACATCACATCAACTAGGTTGCTGCCAAACAACAAATTAGGCAAGAAATGGATGGATCCTCCCACATGTTCAAGCACTGTTCATAAAAAAAAATCCAATTATCATTTTGGTCCATAGATACATTGTGCTATTTTGGAGCAGATACCCTTTTGTGGACTTGAATCATAACCAAACACTTGCTTAATAAATGAACAACTAACAACTTAGACATGGGTTACTAATAGATATTTGTTTATTACTTATTGGTGGAAGAGTGGTGTGAGTCACATCAATCCAACCGTACATATAATATGCCTATCACACATATCAGGACTACACTACATTGTTGTTGTGCTCGTCCATTTCAGTGTCTTTGTGTTTTTTCAATTTTAAATTCCTTCCCTCGTTTTTGTTACCAAAAATATCATAAATGATATATTTCACTATATTGCTTTTGATGTGTTTTTCATATAAAGTTTGTGTTTGTTTGTAAGAAAAAAATCAATAATAAAATTATTTTATTAATATGAAAAACGTAAAAAATATAAAAAATAATATTTAAATTAAAACAATTTAATAAATATAAAAGATATTATTTAATTATTATTATTATTTATTATACATATATATGATCGACGAACGTGTACAATGTTAAAGTTTTTAAAAGCATGTCTTTCATTGTTTTTTCTTTCACTTTCATGATAATTTTTTTGAGTTTCATTATTTTTTTAAATGTTTCTATTCTTTTTTATCTTAAACAAATAAATTTAATTTTTATTTTTATTTTTCTTTCATTTCTTTTAACTTTCATTCTTCAATCTTTAGTAACAACTAAATTAGTCATTAAATAAATTCTATACAAATTAAATTTAAATTGTTTAAACAATGATATAATTTTATTCAATAATTGAATGTGTAAAAGACGTAAAAAGATATTATTAATTTTTTTATTAAATTTTGTATGTCATACATTAAATTACAATTAAATAAGCTAAATATTTTTATAATTTTTTTTTTGCAATTCTAATATAATAAAATCTTTTAAACAAAAAAATTCATATTATCTTTTAAACATAAAGAGTGAATTCCATGATAAAGGTAAAAGTAAGAACAAAGGTAATTCTTATTACTAGTTTCAATTCAAAGTTACTTATTACTATCATGACACATCAAATCATAAAAAAAATTAAACATAAATTCTTGAAGGAAGACCAAAAGTTAGGTACAATTCATCTAAACCAAATATTGTTTATAGCAATTAATGATGGGTAGTTGATTCTAATGTATCTCTTCATGTAAACCTACACAATGATTCTTACTGATCTATAAGAGAATATTTTGGTACAATAAAGATGGTGGAGAATACCATGATCCCTTTGAGCCTTATTGTAGGGATTGTGATATCAAAATGGACAAGATTTCACCAAAGACTCCTTAACTTAATGGAATAACTAAGAGGATGAATTGAACAATAAAAGAAAAGGTTAAATTATACCAAATGTCTAAACAATTTTGGAGTAAAGTTATGAAAATAATAGTTGATCTAATAAATCTATCACGATCTTTAAATTGAAAAATTTTAGCGAAGTATGGTTTGATTAAAAAACATCTTGTATTCATCTTTAAGGTCTTTGGATGTAGGGACTTTGTGCATATTTTCAAGGATGGAAGAATGTTGTTGTATGTCAAAAGCAAGGAATGTGTATACATTGATTTTGCAAAATATGGGTTTGGCTTTCATGATCATCTAAATAAGAAGTCTGTGAGAAGTAGAGACATTATGTTCTTTAAAGACCAGATGATCTAATATTTGATGTAGTAAAAGGAAGCCATGCATAATGCATGAAGTGTTAATATTGTAAAGTAAACCCTATGATAAGCTTTGATTTAAGAAGAAACTATTTGATAAGGCAAGTTGTTCCTAATTAGCCGAAACCTAAGACAATATGATCAAACGAACCATTGAACAATCCTTAGAAAGATAGGAGATCAAATTATCCTTGGATTTAATGATGCTAGAGCAATAGGTGAAACTTGAGCTAAGATGATCTTTAAGACTTAGACAATATCCTCCAAATGTTCTTTAGAAGACTATGCAACTTTGGCAAACAATAATGAACCTTAAAATTTTACACTAACTATCTTATAAAAGACGATCCTTAAAGAATAAATGGCTTTATGGACTCAATTTTTAAATAAATTTAAAAGCATTTGTATAAATTTTAATTGTTGTGGAAGCCCTATCATTACTTGATCACCATTATTTATACTACACATAAATGAAGATGTTACCACATAACATTCTCCTAAGAAATAAGTAAACTAAGCTAAGTTTTATAATTATAGTAATTAATCATTTTAGTTTTTTTTATGAAAAAAGATTAATCCTGAAATTAATTATTGACTTATTTTCAATTGTTTTAATCCTGCTGTTAAATATTTATTAATTTGATCTTTGATTTCGATAATTATTAGTTTTTATTTATATCTAGACTTTTGTGCGTGTAAGTAAATTTAGTTCCTAATTTTATGTATTAATCAATTTAATCCTTAATGATAAGGACAAAATGAATTGATGACTGTTAATTATAACGACCAAATTGATAATAGTTGATAATTTTAAGGACTATAGCGTGCATGATTGATTTTGTAATATCAGGAATCAAATTGATTGGTAATGCTAAGAATCTAAATTGATTGATAGTTATCAAAGCCCATAATCAAATTTGTCTTTTTTATGATATTAGAAACTAAATTAATAGGTGCTTATAGTTTTGGGAGTAATTTGGAGTATCACCTAGAACACATTGATAAAAGTGAATATAAATTTAATTCCTTATTGCATTCCACTGTATGCTCTGGCAACCTCAACCCCAGATTCATGTTTGTCATTCAGATTCTAAATTATTTCAGAAGATCAGAGCAATTTCTCACTCTTCCTTTCTCTCTGTGAATGCTTTTGTTGATCTATGATTTGAACTATTTCCTTATACTTAATTGTCTCATTAATTTTTTCCTTAAGCTTGTTTGTGCTTAATTGATTGGTACTAGTTATAAACAGATAAATTAGGCTCAATTATGGCCATGTTAGCTTAAATTTCCTACCATAGAAATATGATAAATCTGAACATGTTTGCGAATTGAGCATATATCTTAGTTATTGTCTTATAGTGATCGATATGCTATATATATGATATTAGCAGTGTAAGAAAGCTAAAAGAGAGACTTGAAATTTTAAGAAGAGCTCAAGAGTGAATTCTGATTATTAGATAGTGCGATTTTGCTTAGAAATAAAGTCACAAAATTTCCTTAATGCTAAAGCACATGAGCCAAAGACACCATTTGGACCATATCTCGTGTTGTATGCGTTTAGAGTGAGCCAATGTCAAATAGAAGTTAATATTAATATTCAAGCTTACAATTTCTGTGAGAGCATTTATGCAAACGGTATCATTTTGAGTTTCTCCTTGTTGACAAGTGAATAGTCAAATCCCGAATGCATCGTGTTAGTAATATGGCCATAACTTTATCTAATTAAGTTTAAATTAAGAGAGATCTTTATAAAAATAAATAGGAAAGACAGATGGTTAACTTAATTACACTTTTTACAACTTAAATTTCATATTTTTTGCAAATTTTGATATCAAATTAAGAAATTTTGCATATTTTTCTATTCAACTTTTTTTTAAAATTTTATACATTTTGTTACCTAATTTCTAAACCAAAAATATTTAATTATAATATGAGAGGAAAAATGTGTAAAATTTTAAAATTTTAGTAGTAAAATGTGCAAAATTTAAAAGTTAAGTAGCAAAATGTGAAAAAAAAATTTGAGTGACAAAATGTTAGAAATTTTGAAAATTGAATGATAAAATGTGTAAATTTCATAGTTTGATGACAAAATTTGTAAAATTGTAAAACGTGAGCAGCAAAAACTACAATTAAGCTTGGATGGTGAATTGTCTAATGACTAATGAGGGGATGCTTGTGATTTCAAGGAGAAGGTTAATAAACATGAAAAAACATAGAACAACATCAATTCAAGGATTTTTAGGCTTCCTTCAGTTTGATTATGATATCCTGATCTTTATCTTTTGGCTGTTAATTGACCTCTCACATAGGTGATGTCAAACTGTCTCAATTGCATCCATCATGATGCAGATGGCATGAGATCAGCTTAAAATGTTAAGCAAAAGAAGTAAGAAGATGAAGATGATCTAATTCCATCAAGTGCAAATCTGATACTACCTATCATGATCTAAGATGAAGATGGCATGAACTCTTTTTTCAAAAGGTATGGAAACTTAATACAAAACTTGTGTCCAACAAATTGGCCTTCACAACTTAAGATGCTCTTACAAAACATTTACTCCACAATACTCCATCAAAGTGGAAGAGGTGCTTTCGTACATGGTATGCATGGACACAGTAGAGGAATGCAGCCAATGTGACTGCTAGGAAAGATATTGAAGTCAACTTCCAAAAGTCCTGAATAGATAACAAGAAATAGGTTTAATACAATTGCAATTTTGTTAAGCATCAGATTCAATGCAATAGCCAACTTTAGACAATAGATGAAAATTTTTCATTAAGCATAAACTATAAAGGTACTTTTAAGAAATGAACTATAGATCAAAATTAGTAGTGTTGCTAATAATTTTAGAACTGTTGTTTAGAGATATGGATTTTGTTTGGAATAATTGAAGGTAACGACTATTGGAAAAGTGCTACTACCTGGTACAAATTTTTAACCAAAAGCATTCATGTAAATGAACTAGTATATAAAGCCATATCGGTCGTTTTAGACCTAGACATGCATTTACTTATTGAACAATGATAAATTATTAAATAAAAGTTCACTAAGGATTGAATGTTGTAAGGGGACACTTAAAATCTGAAATTCTGTGTTTTGGGTTGGACACGAATCATTATAGTTTTAAAACTCACCCGTGGATCAGATATTATGATTCCCATAACATAGGCCAATAAATCCATCAAAGACTGAAGCGAATTTTGAACACCTCCAACAATCAAACGATCAGATTCAGAAACAAGCTCCTATTTGAAAAATTGACAAGAAAGAAAAATCAGGCCAAGATGATTGAAAAGAAAAGAACTTTAATGATTCATCAAAGACAAGCTAGACATCAAACAAATTAAATACTTGAAATAATAAAGGTTGTTTCTTGCCTGCATTTGTTGAAGCACAGATAGATCAAACATCCATAATCCAAGCCGAGATATGGCTACACTTCCCATCAAAATATATGATGATACAAAGCCATTTTGGATCCATATTGCAGCTACACATGGAAGGAGGCAAGCCCACTATGTGCACCACATGCATAAGAAAGGAGAACAAAAATTATATGTTAAGTAATATGAATAACTAGTCTTTTGCATACTAGTTTAGGTAGGAAGAAGATTAAAGATTTGACTAGCACACGAAATATGTCATTCATACAGAACACTTTTGAGTCATTACTAAGTTTATACCTGAGACCATATAGACCAAAGTCCAGTTCTTATAGTTGATATACGAAACTGTAGCATAGGATATACGACTGTTGCAGCTATTCCAATCACAGCATTTATTCCTCTTGCTATTCCAATAACATATGCAGGTATTCCTTCCCATTCTAAGGTAGCTGTCATCAATGTTCCAAAACTGAAGCAAGTAATTGGAATTTCATCAATGACTCTTCATATCCAACTAACAAAAAAAAAATATAAGACATTTTCTTAAGCTGTGCTTAGAATAAAATTTTATGAACGAATTTGTCCAATGACTATAGTATAATCAACAGATATTGGTAACTTGGACTATTTTAAATAAAATAGTAATTTCACATAACATGGATACACAACAGGAACAAATGCACAGGTGGCTGAACTTAAGAAAGTATGAATACAATAAGCAGTACAAATATGATAGAAATAAAAAAGTTATAGAACATGGTACCATTATAAAACAACATAGAGTGAATACAACATTAATATTAAAGTTCCAAAAATAGAAGTAAAAAAAATTTATATGTAGTTAGGAGTTAGGACTAAGGAGTACTTGAAATGATAGAAGTATTTGACAATGATACATCTATTATTTTGAATTTTGAAGTGTCTTTACTTCCTTGGTTAAATGTGAAGATTTCTTTGAGATGCATAATATAAAATAGTATTGAACAAGCTTCTGAAGAGTTAAAAATGTAAATATCAGGAAAAATCTCTCATGAATAAGTTCATGTGCCATGGCCTACTTTTTTTAATTCATAAATAAATTGGATATTTTAAACATTTGAGGAAAAAGGATAATTTAGACTTGAATTTTTTTATGTAATATTAACTTGCTATGGTTGTTTGTAATCATTCACCTGAGTACAGTGAAAAATAGCAAAGCCAGAGCTAGTCCAGGAATGGCAACTTCTTGCTGTAAATAAACTCTCCAAGCAGCAATATAAGGAATCTCTAAAATCTTCTCAGAAATTTTATTACTACTTTCTCTATCTGCCAATTTTGAAGTATCATCAGTAATAGGAAGCAAGCTATCTTCCTCCGTAGTTGGATTGTTCATTTCTTGATCACATTGTAAAAGTCTTGCCATCCTCCTCTGGCTACTTTGGCCCAAAGTTGGAATACCATGATAAACAGATGTGAAAAGCCAATACTCCACCCAAACAGACACAGCATTCCACAGTGCAAAAGTTATAGCAGATGCTTTCAGTGATACAAAGCTTATTATGAACCCAGAGATGACAGGTGCAAGAAGCTTGCAACTTAGATCAAGGCGTCTTGTAACTGAATTCATCTTTATAAGCAATTCTGAGGGTTGACCTTCAGCTATAACTAACAACCTGTAAATTGGCAACTAAAGCATTTTTTACAAAATTCTTTTTTACTAATAAAAGTTTGAGAAATTGCTAAGATATTATGGTGAGAACTAAATCTTTAATCTTTAGCATCAATATTTGATTTAAGCAATAGAATATTTACTCATTTACTGCATCTTTTCTCACTGAAGCCTCAAGGATATTACCATTCTCTTTCAATCAAGATTGTGCCGGCAAGAGTTGAAAGCACACCAATGCCACCACAGACAAAGATTATCAACACCAGCACTATGAAAACAGAATAGTTTGTAAACTTCAAAGACGAGTGGACGAGTAAGGTAACTACAGAGGCCCCGGCAATAATAAAAGAGAGATTTTGTGTTACCAACCACAATTGCAAAACCTGCTAATTAAGCAAGCAGATAGAGTTATTTCACTAAAGGCATTTTGACCTTCATACATAAGGAATTATGAAGCAAACTGAAATAGCTAAAGCTACCCGTGTCTGAATTGCTCTATACTTTTTATCCTTGAATTTTGGTCATATATAATTCTAAGAAAGTACATGAAAAGCTACCTGGACAACGATTTATCCTTTACATTACAAAAGCGGAAGATAATTAGTCCAAAGATATTTATGCATTCTTTTATAATTTTACAAAATTTACGTTTTTTAGTTCCCAAATCCCAAGTAATTAGTAATATATGATAACTAATAGGAAAAAGAGAACATGGCTTTATCGGAGACAAAAATTTACCAAGTTTGGATAAACAATACTTGGGCTTACCTTCACACAAGACAACTTATCAACCCATCTTCCAATTATGGGACCAAATACTGCAATGGAGGCAGATTCAACTGCTCCATATATTGCTGCATACAACAACGATTCTGGCCAAATATTGATCATGTATAAACCAACAGAGAATTCCCACATTCTGCAAAGAAAGATCCTCAATGAATTTAATTTTCAAAAAATGAAATAAAAAACAGCAAAGTAGTGTAACCATTTCACTGAGGCACGAACGATCTTGAATATCTCAAGCCAAATGAATCACATCACACATAGTTTTCTAATTTCATAATCTATATCTCATATCACACTCATAATTTTCCCATGTCATAGTCCTTTCAACTCATAATAATTTACTAACCATTATCTATTTTGTGACAATGAAATGAAAAGTTTAAACCAATGTTGGGAAGTAATTAAAAGAAGAACCTGGCACCCCATCTTGCTAAGAAGTGGCCAATGTACAAATAAGTGATTAGAGCAAATGGCTTTTCTTGTTGTCCAGTGAAAGAAGGCACCTTTAATTTCACGCTTTCTTCCATTTCAGATTCTTACCGTCGCTCCTTTTGACCATTACCACACAATTGGTATCTCAATCAAGCTACATGCAAATTGCAATCTCTCTCATCAATAATGCAACATCAAAAGTCTTATGTATTAAATGAGGTTACATGAGTTACACTGCACTATTCAATTCGGTTAAAAATTAAATTAAAATTTAAATAAATTTTTAATTTCTAATATATATATATATATATTTAAAAAAACTATACATTCGAGTCTAAAATAATTTTACACTATTATTTAATCATCATTATTAATAATAATTTTTATTAAATAATTGTACAAAATTATTTAGTAGTGTGAACTTACTATTAAACTCTTTAGTATTTCAAAGTGTTACTGAAAGTGAAAGGCTTTTTAATAACAGTTTCGCTAAATTGTGGCTGGAAGCTCAGCTAGAATTAGGCGAGTAAGGAGACTACGTGTTGTTGTATACAGTAGCCACGTGAATGTCTAAGCAACACATAACGTAGAAGACCAGTGAGTAATACTAACAAGAACATCATCTATGGTTTTCTTCATGAGAATGATCCTATTAGTACTTAGTATAGAACTTAAACTTGAGATTTTAAACTAAATAACTATATGCAAGCAGATTTCTGTGCTTTGTAATACATTAAATTGTTGTATATCCATGGATACTTTTATTCAATTCCTTTGGATAAAGAAATGCATCAGGTTCTTTTTTTTTTTTTTAAAAATTAATGCAAAATGAAGTAAAATTTTAATGAAAAATGAATTAATCAGCAATTTTTTTAAAATTAAAAATATAAAGTTAAGGGACATTATACTCAAGTAAACCGATGCTAATTGAAGCACATATATATATATATATAAATCACAGATGCTAATTAAAGTTTTTTACCTGGTAGAGTTAATTGAAAGGTTTCGCATGCTTCAATTCGTTAATTACTTTATTATTAATGCGTTAAATTGTTCATCTTTAGTAACTTCCATAGATGATTTTGTTGAGTGTATCAATTTGCTCTTCATTTTTTTTTTTTTTGGTTTCGTGTGGAGGGAAAAACCCTCAGAAATTTACATATCCTAACACTACTACTTGACATGATTTACGAAATCTGTATTCTGAATTTAATTTACAAAATAAAATATGAGCCATCTATTTTTATTTTTATTTTGACAGTTTCAGTTAGCCAACTGCTTAAATACGTTAAATCTCTTCTCTAAAAAATACGTTAAATCTCTAATTATTCGGAATTCGGGTACATGAGACGCTGTAAAAAAAAATAGATGGATCGGATCGAATGTTACATATATAGATTGGATCGATCATGAACAAATGGAATTTTTTTTTAAAGGATTATTTGAAGTTTAACAAAATTAATTTCATTAAAAGATGGATGAGAAATCATAAAAAAACGCAAACTTCGTTTGGAGTATTTTTATTTTTAAATTTTAAAAATATTCAAATTGCATTTCAATTTCAATAATTTTTGTCTGTAGTTTCAATTT
This sequence comes from Pachyrhizus erosus, assembly GCA_026544285.1. Taxonomy (NCBI): domain Eukaryota; kingdom Viridiplantae; phylum Streptophyta; class Magnoliopsida; order Fabales; family Fabaceae; genus Pachyrhizus; species Pachyrhizus erosus. The sequence continues at coordinate 10,006 of JAMLFT010013054.1, forward strand.
TTTTTTTCTATTTTTAAGAA
>JAMLFT010013055.1:0-10024 GCA_026544285.1 Pachyrhizus erosus
TAAATCTAACATAATTATTTATGATACTATAAAAAATATTTAAGTAATTAAAATATAAAAATAAAAAATAAACACATACAAATTAAAATTAAATTAAAATTATAAATTTATTAAAATATAAAAATTAAAATAAATAAATAAAGACATAAAAAAGAATTAAATGGAACAACATTTGCAATTTAACCTTAAAATAATAATAACATAACTCTTTCTTAACCGTTGGATAGAGATCAAACGTTTAAATTGTACGGAGTATACTCAGAGCATCAATTTGAACACAGCGAATCAAAATCCTAATGAATGGGTTTAAGCTTTCTGAATGACGTTAGGGTTTAATTTTCCCATTCTTCTTCCAACCGAATTACTTCCCGGCGGCCGCCGCACGTGACGGAAGGTGCTTGTGAGAGGGTTGGATCCGCTTCACGCCGGTAACTCCCCGTTTCGTTGAGTCAAACATTCATCTTAACAACTCCATCTATGATTCAAATTTGGATTTCTAGTCGTGTTAGAATGAAAAGCTGAGAAACGCATGCGTGCCCACGTTGTTTTCAAATGATGATTTTGGAACTAAACTTGTGAATATCACGTTACAAACTCATCGTACTCATAAAAAAAATCAGGATATAAAGTTCATGTTCTGTTCTCTGTTCCCAGCTTCAATATTTGCTATTTAAACTCGGTGTTTGCTCTCTGTATGTGGCCTCAGAAAGAGGATTTCTTTCGTTCTTTCTTTTTTTGATTGCAGAAAGAGGATTTGTTTAGGATCTTTTAGTGGAAACTCTGGAATATTCTGACCTGAATTCAAGAGCTTAAACTTATACATATTTCAGATTTCCTTGGAACTTTGAAATGAAATTTTGGGTTTTAAACTGAAAATTATAAATTCTTGTATGCCTAGGTTTGCCGACTCATCATGAACCATGATTGCTTTTCAAAAGTTTTGGTGTATTGGTGTTTCTACATGTGTTTTGCTGGATTGGAGGAAATGATTTTTTTTTTCTGTTTTGTTCTTGCTGCTGTAGATTAAGAAACCTACATGTTTTTGGTTGGTTGGAAATTTGGGAATTTGATAGGCAAAGCCTGTAAAGTTCTTTCCTCAAAATGCTGTTTTGATTTGTTGAATCTGTACAGTTGTTCTCTGCCGATTTGATGTGAAAACTTGCCACATGATTTCAACTCAAATCATATGGGATTTAATGCTGGGAGCTCATTGACTGTACTTGATTTCCTACTGAGTTCCATATAATTCTTCCATAATGGTTTCAGATTTCAAAGAAATCAACCATATGAATACTGCCTGCAGGTTTGACTGTGTCGGGTTTTTTACCACATTATATTATGGTTTTACCTTACTTATTGTCACAACCAAACTGAACATCTCTCTTGCCAATTTTCATTGTCAAGATATTGATTTTTTTTATGATCGGATGAGGATAAGGTAGTTGGTTCAGATTCTAGAGCTTTGATAAAGTAGTTGAATAAAGTAGCCTTATTTTATAAATGATGGTAGTCTTAATTTGATTCATCTGGGGTAAGAGAGTATGCTGTATATATAATACACTATAAGTTGCTCCTTTCTTTCTTGTATATTGCTTCTGCAATTGTAGTTCTAAGCTTTATCTCTATGAGACCATAACTAAGTGACATACAATCATTTTTAACGTTTATGTAACTTTACTCTTAATTATTAATTTATGTTAATATGATGTTTCATTATTATCATATGTCTATATGAGAAATGTTATTTTTTAATTTATATTTTTATCTACTTTATTTCTTTTTTCCCTCTTTGTTTCATTTTTTAATTATTTTTAAATTTCTCTCACTCACATTTGCCGAAGATTTTGATTCCTCCCTAGCTCCATTTTTGCAATTTGCAAAATTGAATTCATATCTCTCTGAATCTCTTGTCTTTTTCTTCTTTTAAAGGATCAGATGGCTTTGCGAGGGGTTTGGCAACTTAACAAGCTGATTGTCAGCTATTGCAACTGGGGTGGAAGTAGCAGAGGTATAAGGTAGGAATACAACCTTAGGTTCTTACCATGCCTTCAATTTAATGTATTTAATGCCCATATTCATATTTATGTCAATGGGATCAATAAAGTTTTTATTTTTATTTTTTGGGTATTTGGGTTTATAGGTTTTCTAAATTACAATAGTGTTCTTTATTTGTTTATAACATGCAAGTTTGCAATCAATCCATGAAGCCATATTTGTGAGTTTTGAAAGGATGGAATGGATTACTTCATAAATGTTCTAGTCATCATGATTCTTATACGATGAGATATGTAATTTAATGAGTGGATACTTGATATTCCTTCCAGGACTTAACAATTGAGATTGGTTACGGTCTTACATAGTTGCATATCTTCTAATATAACAAGGTTTTAATCAGATTTGTGCTCTTCCGAACAGATGTTGTGTTGCCCTTATTTGATCATCTTTATCCTTTAACTGCAGGCTTAATCTTTGTTCTTTGATTTTGCTCACTAGTAAAATTTAAGTTTTGAAACCTAGATGTAACATAGGAACTGCACTTCATGTTGAGTGTCATCATTTTCTCTTCAGACTGGGAAATTTTATGAATTACAACTTCTTCTTGCTTGTATGGTGCATCTTTGGGTTTTTTGTTTTTTGTGCCTTATTGGCTGTGAGTTCATGCCAATCATAATCTTTCAACAATCTAGTTAGAGAAAGTTTTGAATCAACTGTATTTCTTGATAACCACATTTCTCTTTGATTGCCTTGCATTATACCTAGTACTGAAGGTTTGGAACCAGAATGTTGATAATAAGTATCTTTTACATATTTTCTCCTGCTTTTAAACTGGGGATTCTCATTTTAGTTTTAAATATTTGATAGGGCATTTATGGAGTCTCATTTGCCTGCGTTTAAGGAGAAGAATCCTCAATTAGAGGTGGTTACTGAACTCATTCGTGGTCAGCATCCACATCTGAAGGGTTTTTACAGTATGATTCTTGTGCTCACTTTTAGCTTTGTTACTAAATTTTTCCGAGTTGTAATTGATGATTCTCTTATGCTGTTGCATGGGACTGAATGCTGGGTGGTAAAAATAAACAAGAAAATTTAGCTCTATTCCTCTATATAGTTGCGATGGATAAGTGGACATACTAGGCAAGATAGGATTAGAAAGGAATGCATTAGAGATAAAGTTAGGATGGCATCTATCTTGACAAAATGATACTACAATCTTTTAGGTGGTTTGGGTGCATGGAGAAGATCCGATATGGTGACTCACCTTATGGGGTAATTTGATTTGTGTAGCTAATCCCACCTAGTGGGAATAGGTTTTCGTTGTTGTGATGATGATTCTCCTATGAAATGCAGAGAACAAGAATCAGCGAGTGATATGTGTGAAGAATATGGGTCCAGAAGACATACTTTTGCATGCAACCAGGCTAAGAAATGCATTGGGAAGGAAGGTAGTGAAATTGAGGACAAGACATGTAACCAAACACCCTAGTGTACAAGGTACTTGGACAACTGCTGTGGAATATTAAGATAGAAAACCAGGTGTATGAGAAAGTTCCTTTTCTTATGAAGAATTAAACAATTTGTGAACTAGTGGGTGTAAGTTCTCATGTATCTGGCATAATTTCCAGTTTTTCAATAATTCTGTTTTTTTTGGGGGGTTGCATTGTTTGCTTCCCAATGATGAAGCTAATGAGAAAAATTGAAGAAGCTCGATAAAAGTGATGATGGTTGGTTCCGTTTTAAGCTGTTAAGTGAAGTGTTGTAATGGCCGTTTTATGGAAGAAACAAGCTTTTAAAATACTGGCTTCGGGATACAAGACTTTCGTGTTTGGCCCAAAAAGAAGGTAGAAACTAAAACAAACAAGTTGTAAATAAATAAATTATTTGGTAATCGAAATTTACCAGCATAGTTCTGACCTTTTTCGATCTTAAATAATCTTTATTGTGAAGGCCTAGTGGTCACCTGATGATTGACATTTTGGCCATTAGTTTTTTCGAATGATTGTGAAGGCTCCATACTAGTGATACTTTTGCCAGACCATAGTTGCACGAGTCGCTTGTAGTCAAGGTTAGGTGAAAGGAACTTCAGAATTTTGGTATTTGTCTCACGCTAAGCTTGCCCAAAAATACGTTGGACTAAACCAAACACAAGTCTCTACTACGATCAGCTGATTATATTAGCTTGTTAAGGTGACTGCAAACATAATGATTTCCTTGTTGATTAGGCAATTTTACTAAGGAAAGGAGTTTGTTCCTCAGTGGTTGTTTGTAAAGGAGTTTGTTCTTCATTTGTATATTTCTAAGAAATCCCCCTAAACACTTCAAATGAAATTTGATCAAGTATGCTGAGAAGATAGACTGAATTCTAAATCAACAGTGAAATTAAATGGGAGTAAATAGTAATGGTAATATGAATTCTCATAATCCTCATTCTCATATCCTATGAGATAAACCTTCATATGTAAATATGTATAAATATAAACATCAATATAAGTTCATTCCTAAAGAACTAATTAAAAAAAATTATGATTTTTTTTTCGTACCAGTGTAAGATAATGGTATTTATCAAAGAAATGTAGAAAAAAAAAAACTAATTAATTGCCTACAGGAAGCGCTATCTCTTGAGTATGTGCAAGGCGCTAACCCAGTTAGTTCTTTTGTGATTAAGTTTGCTCATCATGAGCTCAAGGCACCATATAATTTGTTCATGAGAGTTTGCTATACGACAGTGTTCTGTGATTTTAGTTTCCTTTCTCTCATAAGGATTTTTAAGTGTGTTGCTTGCAGTGAAAACTAAGTGGAACTTTCTGTTCTTAGAATTTTTATGAAAATTAAAGAAGTGCGAAACTGCTGGGAAGGTTGGGGTGTGATCTCCGTTTTGGAGCTGCAAAATTTTCTTGCAAATGAGTTGTTAGAATTAAAAATATTGTTATAATAATTATTCATGTATTTTCAGGTAATAGTAACTGCACAGCACCTGGTGCAATTCTTTTTGAAACCGCATAAGATTCACTTCCCTTTTGAAATGGATGGTATATAGCATAGTCCTTAACGTCTTCATTTTTGTAATAAAACAATTTAAATTTATATTATCATTCATATATTTTCATGTTTTTGAGGAGATATACTTTCATTTAACACATACAGCTCTTACGAAAAATGGTCATGAGTTTCTAAATCTTAATTTTCATTATGCAATAATTCAATTATTTACGAATTATTTTTTTTTCTTTTGCAAGAAAATCATCATCTCAAAGAACTGAATGAAACGAAACAAAAATTATTGTGTATCACGTGAGAATGAAACGATACATATTCAGAAGGTCCAGCACTGTGGAAATAGGCCCAATTTTAAGTTGGCGGTTCAGTCACATATTTTTGTCTCTGACAAATTTCTTTCAACTTTCGTCCTAAACGTAAGGTTTTTTTTTTTTTAAATATTTCTCCTTTTTTTATTAGATTTTTTCAACTTTTCTATTATATTAATTGTTTTAAATTTCAGTAAAAAAATTATTTTAAATTAAAATATCTTTAATTATTTTACAATAATATTATAAATTAATGAGATAAATTCTTTTTATTTTATGAAGATTAAATAAAATAACTAACACATTAATTAATTAGATAAAAAATAATTAGGTTAAATATTAAAATGATAAGTCACAATAATTTTAAATATAATTTTAAAAAATAATGTAAATAATTAATAAATTTAATGTTATTAATTAAATTAATTAATTTTAAACCATTCTTTATATAGGATACTTCTATTTTCTAATTGCTGTGCCTCTTGGTTGAGTGTAGCACACGTGGGGGAAATGTTACAAGTTTAGGAGGAGTTTCTCATTTCTATATATCCACAAGATAATCAATGAACCAGCCTAATCTCCGCATAGGAATCAGCTCCGCGTATTCTTTGGTGTTTCTTTCTTGAATTATGATGATGTTAACGATAATAATTTCTAAGTTTCATGTAGTGACGAAACTTCCAAATATTTTCTTTTGATCCCTCCTTATCTATTAAAAGAAAGGAACTCTGCTGTGAGTTTTTCCTGTATTACTAGTTCTTCTTTTCTCTGTGCTGAAGACAAATTTAGCTATTTTAATCTTTAAATACAACATTAGATGCTTTATATATTTGTTGTAAGATGCAGAGTTTTAATGTGCACACTAACTACTAGATATCATTTACATCCCAAAATTCGCTCTATCCTTTCAAATTTTAACAAGTATAATAAAGGAGTAACAACCTCTTCGGTACAAATTGATGTTGTAGATATTAGTCCGCAACAACAGAACAATTGGCAGATTTATTTGATACTAGTTGATCCTTACTTGTAAGGATTTTCACAATATGCCACGATCCATTGGGATTTAACAGACTTTTCTGAGAATATTTTTTTAAAAAAATAGTCAACTGTTTTAAGAAAAATTAAAAAAAAAAAAAATTATTTCGTCACCCAAGGGACAGTCCACTAATGTGTAGTGTTGGTCAATTCTCATGAGCACTTATCTCTATTAGAAGTTTTTTACATATGTCAAATTTAGTATTAGTGAATATATACATTTCAAAACTCTTATAATCAATATGAAACTTATTTCTTGACTTATTCTCCCATTTTAAAAATACTTCCATCAATTGAAAGAGGATCACAATAGGGACCAGTCTATATCACATTGCCAAAACTTGCATCTGCCTTACTTCCTAGCCATTTAAGTACGACTGAAAGTTAACTGGTATGAAAACACGGCACGCCAATACTCATTTACATATCAGTATTGCTATACAGTGCAAAATCTATACTGCACGAAAAGTATGAAGCACTCATTTCATGTATTTGATTGGGTAACAATTAAATAAAAAATAAATTGAAGGTTTGATTTCATACTTTCAAGTATGATATCTTTTGTACCATTAAGCAATTTCCTATTATTATTCAGAGAAGATCATAGCACTCAAGACACCAGTCACCATCGACTCGTCACTCATGAGTGCACCCTATTGACTGCTTTTACCTTAAATGGTCTGAGATTCTATTGAAGGAAGAATTTGAAAAAAATTGGTATTGTAAATTGTAAAAATTGAATAATGTGCAAAGGTAAGAATCAACTTTATGACTCTTCACTGCACTGACATTTGATATTGTAACGCAACATATGATATTCTACCGTGAAATGCATGAAATAAGGGCTTTCGTGTTTCATGCGGTATAGGTTTCGATCTGTAAAGCATTACTGTAATAATATAACTCTCACATACACGCTTCCGTTGGTTAGTGCTCATAGATTGACAGCAACTTCAGACTCACCCTCTGAGAGAACTTTATAAATAGACACTCACTGCACTAACTAACCCATAGAGTCTTGCATTAGTAAAAACTTCATATGCACTTATATCTCTAAGTCATTTAGAAAAACTCATTGCTTTTTCACTAAAACCGAGATTCTGTCATTCTTGTAAAGACCCACCAAGATTACAAAGGTATGCATGGCTACTAGTTTCTGCTTAATTAATTTATTTGCCAAATACAAGTTGTACATTGTTTAGTTGATATAATTTTATGATTGCTAATATAATGCAGATACGAAGAGGTGAATAAAAATTGGTATTCCCGTAGTAACTAGTGTGTCATTAATTAGTCTTGACATTTTTTGCCTATGGATGAACAGAAGAAAAATTCACGTCAAGCTACTTCTCATAATTTATAGAGTATCATATTTATGTTACACTTTATTTTATTCCATCGTAAATAACCTTGTTTTGTAATATTTTTGCCAAAATAAATAATGACATGCTTAATTTCAAGGTGTCTGAGTCTAATTTAAAAATGTTTAGTTATACGTCACTAATGATAACTACAGATGTGTTCTCAACACAAAACAAGATAGGAAAAGGGGCCTTCGGACCTGTATATAAGGTCATTGCTTAAAATCCTAATCATTTTTTTAATATTACTTTCTGAAAAAATTAATAATATCTGTTGAATATAATTTCAGGGACAGTTACTAAATGGAGACAAAATAACGATAAAAATCTCTCAAAAAGGTTCAAGTCAAGGAGTTGATGAATTTAGAAGAGTTAAGTCTCATATTAGAACTTCAACGTGTAAATCTTGTTAAGTTATTGGGTTGCTGCATTCATGATGGTGAAAGGATGTTAATCTATGAGTACATCTCTAACAAAAACCTGGATGGCTTTTTATTTGGTGAGTCTGTGTGATATTATGCAGTGGTTACATGTCACTAGAATATTTCAATGAAGGAACATATTTTTTTTAAATATGATGTATATGCATTTGGAATCATGTTGTTTGAAAACATTAATGACAAAAGAAACTCCATTAAATATCTATTACAACCGATAATTTTCCTGTTAGATTACGATTATTATTTCACTAAATTAAAATAAAAATTCCTTATTATTTTGTATGAGATCTAATAGGTTTTGGTTTCTCTTTATAACTTAGGCCTGGGAACTACGGAAAACTGGCCAAGGACTAGATATGATGGACCCTAATTTAAGGGACACTCGTGTAAGATCAGTTGCTGAAATGTGTTCATATTGGTATTTCATGTGTGGAGGAATCTCCACTTGATCGATCCAACATATCACAAATAATATCCATATTAACTAATGATGATGGAGAGTTTCCTATACCTAAAAGATCAGGATACCATGGTGGAATAATGCTCACTGAAGAATACCCTTCTCACGTCAATGAAATTTATTTCATTAAGGGTCTAACTATTTCGACCCCATGCGGAAGATAAATGAATGCATAGTTGAATCCATATATAGTTATGCGAAAACCACTGTATCTTTTCATTATTAAAAGTCTTGTTTGTAAAGGGATGAATAATTATTTGTAAAATGAAAACAAAGTGCGTGAATATGCAATTGATTAATTACATGTATACTAGTACATAGTTGAAGTTGATTTAGCCAAAATCAATATTTTTCATTTTTGCTGCCTTGTTACCTCTAAATCTAGGCCATTGCTAGAAAAAAGAACAAGCAAGTGAAGCAACCATATCAAATGAATTGATATAGTAAAATCTATAAAGCAGATCGAAGCTGAAATCAGGAAAAAGGGGGACTCTCTTTTCATCAGGACTCTCCCATTCCCTCCTATTGAGGGATGGCGCAGCTCTCTTTTTCCACGTAACAAGATTTTTCCATCAATCACTCTCATTAACAATTAAAGAGTAAAACAACACACCTAGCAGGAGGGATCCTCACACTCATATATATCCACTAGCTAAAGCCTTTGTTTCTAGAAAACCACCAAACACCATGAATGCACCACCAATTTTTCTGTCTCTATTTACGTCATCAAGCCCTCAAGACACCGCAACCATCATTCTCACACCATGGCTCAACCCCGCAACCAGATTAGCACCAGCAGCGCATCCTCTATCCTCTCTCAACGGGAACAAAAGCACACCCACCATAGTAGCATCACTGCCCAACGAAAAAGCTAAATTCTCTCTGCAAGCTTTTCAGACCACATCTCAACACCAAAGCACCAAACCGATAGCCACCTTACTCTACCATAAGCACCATTAACACACACTGTGAGAGGCCAAAACCATCACAAACTGGCGCACACCAACCATGAGCCATGCAGGGTTGCCTCCCCAGGCACAAATATTAAGTAAATCACCACAAAAATCCCTCACTAACAATTTTTGGCTCCCACGAAACTAAAAAGGTCCCACTAAGAAATTTTTATACAATTGAATAATTTTTTTAAAATTATTTATTTATTTTTTAAATAATAAAATTATATAAATATATTAATTAAGATAATAAGAATAATTATTTATTTTTATGATAATAAAAGTAAAGATGCATCAAAGAAAAATTCTTATGTAATAAAAAAATTATCTATTTTTAATACATAAAATTATATAAATATTATAAATAAAATAATTAGAATAATTATATATCTTTATAAAAGTAACAAGAAATTCATGTGGAATTAAATAAAAAAATAGAGAAATTTTTATCTATTTTTTAATTCATAAA
>JAMLFT010013056.1:0-10023 GCA_026544285.1 Pachyrhizus erosus
TATTATAATCACTTTAATTACTATAACTACATCAAGTGTTTTATAAATTAATAGAACAATAAAAATGAAATCTAGATGAGAAAATAATGAATTTAGTGATATCATGTGACACCTATTTATATGATGATCGATTGATATATTTTTTGGTATATAATTTATTGATAACTTAAATTTTATATATTTTTTAATAATGTTTACGAATTATAATTCTCAAACAGTTATAACCAATAAAAACCTAATATTTGAATAAATCACATATGTATTAAAATTACATTTTTTAAAACTTAAATTGATTTATTTATTAAATTAATAAATGTATGATGATATTTTTAACATATTATCATTATTTACCGTAATTTACATGGTAATTTACTGTAACATATTATATTACAAAAATGAGAAAAAAAAATACATTCAAAAGGGATATAATACTAGAATTTTAAGATGTAGATGCTAAAATTAACTTAATATATTCATTAATAGTATTATATAACTAAATATAAAATGAGTTTTACTTAAATTTATTTTCTTTGATCAAATAATTCTTTTTTAAAAAAAAAGGTGATATTTTATAAAAAAAAAATTATATTATAATTTTTTAACTTACAACTAAGCTTAAAATCCTAATGTATAGCGTTAAGAATTATTTTATTAGAATTATTAAAATATTTCAAAATAAACAGTAGCAGCATCAGATTCATACAGACTTTGATATTTTTAAATCGGTCACATGAGTTATCATTTTGGTAACAATAAACATGGTTATCTTATCCAAATAAGATTTTGTTTGTTTCAATATTATAATTGTTATAATTGTTCAATATTATAATTGTTATATTTACAAACGAAAAATAAACAGCATCTAATGTTTCTACACACATTTATCTATATCAACTTTTGCGTATATACTAGTTATGAACTGAATAAATAAATTTGGTATGTAACAAATTATTATATTTACCAAACATTTTGACATATCATAAAAATCAATGCGACCCGTATAAGTGCATGGCCACCGCAACTAAAGTTGGGTTATCTATGTTTAGTCTTACATAAAAGAACAAGGCATCAACAATCTATAACTGTCACGTCAGAAAATCAACTAACGTTAATGAATGGCCAATTAATGGATAAACACCATTTACGATATTTTTAAAAAAAAAGACAAAATGCTTAGAAAAATTGATAGGAAAATATACAAAACAAAAAAATATTCAAATTCTTATAGCTATATAAATTTTATTTTTTAATTTATATATTTAAATATTTTTTAATTTTATATAAATATTCCTTAATTTTTTTTAGTTCCTATAATTACAAAACGATAAAGATTTTTTATAAAATTTATATAAAAAATAAAGATATACGAAAGTACTTATATAAAAATTAAAAAAAGAATTTTTAAATAGAGTTAAAAAATAAAATTTGTATAATTATAAAGGTGAAATAAATAATTTTTTTATACAAAATTATGAAAGTAACATGAAAAAAAGTACAATTGAGCTAATTACGAGTTTAAATTGATTGAATTTATCACATGAGAATTCAATTTATTAATATCTCCTAAGATGATATGTGGGGCCTGTTAAGATGGATGTTTTGACTTTGAGTAAAGCCTTCAAACCTTGGTGGCGTCTAGTCATGTCTTCAATTTGGTCTAGGATGCTAAGTAGTGCCTATTAACATGTAGTTCATGAAAAACATTATTTCCCATACGTTGTTCTTTGTTTGATTTTAGAGTAGCCTTTGGGCTGAGCAAGGCACATCCAGGGACCAATTGGGAATTTGGATTGGCTGCTTCCTTGCTGTTCCGATTCCCTGCCAGCAACTCCCAGTCAAATAGGAAAATTGATGGCTGCATTTAAACTAGCTAGGTGTGACTAACATCACCATCTGCAGCTAGCCTAGTTTGAAAATTGATCACTGCAATTAAACTCCTCTAAGCCAAGTTGTCCCTGTGAAATTAAACAGATTGAGGAATACTGGAAACTTAAATCAAGGAAGTGAGGAGATTGGAAAAAAGCAGAAGCAGATATTTTGGCTAGAGAGGGCAAGGCAGGACTCAGTTTATAGGACTGTTATCATCCTTTATTGCTAGCTGAATGTTGTGCATTATGTTTCCAAACACAAATGATATTTAGAAATAACAAGGTTTCAATGCTTTGGATTGAGGAGAGTCATGATGGTTAATATTGTCACAAAAATATATTAGGTAGTTTTGGATCACCAACTCCTAATACTTTCTTCCTACACACAGGCTCAATATGCTGTGATGAGATTTTCGCAGGCTGGTAAATTGTATTTGGAGATCATAACTGATAGCCCAAAATCAAATTTTTTTTTGTCGGCAAGAATTGAACTCATTACTGAAGGGATCTTAATAACTACTTGTTTCCCTTATTAAATTTAATTTTGGCAATTAATGTAACTGCTTTTTATTTGTGTACGTGTTAATAACTTAAATATGCTTTCCCCTTTTCTTTTTGTTTTCACATGTTCAAATATTTGGTTTTCCTTTTACCTTCCTTTGATTATCAGACTCTTCTTTCTTCTGTAATATTCTTCAGTTCTTCCACAACGCTATTATGCAGGGAGACAACATGTATACACGTAAAAAAGCAAGAGTTGTAGCTTCATGCATATACTAACCTTTTCCCATTGAATTTTCTAGTAGATTAATCAATAAATCAAAGAGACAATAATTCGAAAAAAAAAAATGACAGAGCTGATCTGTGAAAGAAAAGAGTGTGCTTTGTATCGTAATAAATACAACCATATCCGATTTGATATTTACTAACACAAAGAAGAATGATAAGGAAAAAATAAAATAAAATTGTGTGTCTATGCAGGAAAGATATACTATTGTATAGAATAATTTTGACAACAATAATTGAGGATGACTTAAAAAAGATTAAGATAGAGAGTAGAATAATATCAACGTATGGGATCCACAGAAGATAAGCCTCCATATCTTCTGTCTTTTAAATATTAATTTTTATGTTCTTATTTTAATCTTTGATGCTAGGGAGGTCCTAAACCTTATCTGAAACATTACATGTGAGAGCAGAGGGAGCTGAATTGAATCCAAGCTTTTCATTTACTTTCTGTTTTTTAATTTTCTATAGGTATTTATTTTCGGAGGCTATTTTGTTTGAGATACGGTTTGACACTGTAAGTACATCTTTTACCAGAATTCAAACTTAGTTCGTCGCATTACATAAGACTACCTCTTCCACTTGATTAAACTTGTTAGTAATTCATATTCTATTTTCCAAAATCAAATTTTGAAGTAGAATATATAGATTGATTATGAATTCATTCGATTCATCAACGGAAAGAAAGCTATTGCTTCACATGAATGGTGGCCAGGGAGAAAGGAGTTATGCAAACAACTGCTTGCTACAAGTACTATCTTTTTTTTTTTATCATTATATTAATTTGTATAATTTTTTTTCTATATTGATCTAACTTTGATTTTAAATTATTACAGAAAAAACTAATGCTTAAAGCCAAGCACATACTTGAAGAAACTATAATGAGATTGTATCGTGATTGTTCTCCAAACTGCATGAATGTGGCAGATTTAGGTTGCTCTGTTGGACCAAATGCACTTCTTTCGATATCAAATATTTTTGACATTGTTGATACCGCATGCACCAGCTTGAATCGTGAACCACCCACATTCCAATTTTATCTCAACGATTTATTTGGAAACGATTTCAATACCATCTTCAAGTCACTTCCTGATTTCTATAAAAGATTGCGAGAAGACAAGGAACACAAGTTTGGTCCATGCTTTATTAATGCAACCCCTGGATCCTTCTATGGGAGACTCTTTCCCAGTAATTCAATAAACCTTTTTCATTCCTCCAACAGTCTACACTGGCTTTCTCAGGTCAAATCTCTTTTTTTGTTTTCCTCTAAGCTGATTAAGATGTTATGGTCGACCATAACTAGTATTGTGTTTGGTTTGTTTTCTGTTTCTATTTCTAACTTTAAATTAAATTGATGTCCAATGGTTTTCCCTTTATTTTGTTTTCCTTTGGTATTAAGAAATGGTTGTAAAGTATCGACATTTTTATAATTGCTATTAAAAATATACATGTTAAAAATGAATATATAGTAAACAAATCAAACACACTCTATATGCTTGTGTTTATATTTGTCTCATATTTTGGTTGTAGGATCCATTATTGGGGTTGAATAAGGAAGCAGAATCATTTAACAAGGGTAACTGTCACATAGTTAGCACAAGCCCTCCAGAGGTATACAAAGCTTACCTTAAGCAGTTTCAACAAGACTTCAAATTGTTTCTTAAATCACGTTCGGAGGAACTTTTGCCTGGAGGAGCAATGGTTTTGGTGTGTCTCGGCAATCATGAAACTCCTAGAAGAACCGGTTGGGAAATAATTAGTTTAATACTCAATGACATGTTCTGGGAGGTAAATAACTTTTTTTTTTTATTAATTACCAATAGGTGTCTCTTGAAATTAACTAAGTCTTAAAAATATTGCTCATTATAATTAAGAAGGTATATATATATATATATATTGCAGGGTTTGATTGAAGAAGAAAAACTGGACTCCTTTAACATACCAGTGTATGAACCTACAGTTGAAGAAATTAGGCATGTGATTCAGGAAGAAGGGTCATTCTTTGTTCAACGATTAGAGATTTTAATCTTGCCTTGGGTTGAAGGCGTAAATGAAGGTGGTGATGATTCTTTACTTGATGGAAATATAAAAGCTGGATTAATGGCCAAGCACGTGAGAGCGGCAATGGAGCCTCTCTTGTCCACAAAGTTTGGTGAAGATGTTATAAATGAACTATTCATCAGGTATCAAAAGAAAGTTGTGCAATTAATGGAGGTGGAGAAATTGGAGTGTGCTACTTTTATGATATCCATGACAAAAACTGCTTGAAGAGGTGTTCCTCCATAGAAGATCTTCTCAGCTAAATAATAGGCATTCAAGTTAGTTGGGTTGTTAAAAACTATTTTTAATTAGCCAGTTGGGTTATAAGCATTTCCTTTTAGTTTTTCCTGTATATAAGCATTCCTGTATTTCTACAGCAGTCATAATAAACAAAATATATGACCAATGAAAGCCTTTACCAAAAACCTAATGGCATTTTCTCTCTTCACATCTTTGATTGCCTTTACTACATGAGCACTTCATCTGCAAATAGATAAGATTTGATCCTCGTGCCTTACCTTGTATTTTCCTAGGCTTTAAACCTCACACTAAAGATTACTCATATACTCTAAATACGCATCATATCTTTTTCTCTAGAAATGTCATTTTCCATGAAGATCAATTTTCTTAAATAATCTCACAATGATAAGAATTAAAATTAAGAATAATTTATAAATACATTTCTTTCTTAACTCACTAAAATCTTTTTTTAAGAACAAAAAATAAATAATACACAAATGCAGTGATTTTAAGTCAAAATATTACTTAACAACAACAATTCAAACCAATGTCATGTATCACGTTAAAGTCCCCCAACAACAATGAACGATTCATTAATATATAAACATAATTTCTGAATATTTGAAAATAAAGCATGTGAAAAAATTGAAAGGTAAAATATGCAAAATCATGAAAGTAATGAAGCAAAAAGTGTAATTAATAAGATAATTATGAGTTTAAGCTGATTGAATATTCACATGAGAGTTCAATTTATCAATTTCGGCTAAGATGTTAAATTGTTCCTTTTAACATGGATATTATGAGTCATGCCTTGAAGCCTTTCAATGTGGCCTATTAACATTGTTCATTGTTCTTTGTTTGATTATAGAATTGAATTTGAGCTGAGGCACACAGATCCAGGGACCAATTGGGAATTTGGAGTGGCTACTGCCTTCAATTATTGTTGGTTGCAGTAGCAGCCTAATTTGAAAATTGTAACATGATCTTACCTTTTTTGAAAATTGATTACTGCAAGTTAAATCATGTTGGCCAAGTTGCTTGTCCCTGTGCAATTAAACAAATATTTATCAATCCAAAGGATCTAATATAAAATACTGGAAACTTAAATCAAGGAAGTGGAGAAAAGCAGAAGCTGATCGATCTTTTGGCTAGATTTGCCAAGGCACAAACATCTCTGTTTGTAAGACTTCTCTCATCCTTTCTTGCTAGCTGAATGTTGGGCATTATCTTTCCAAACACAAATATTAATTCTAAATATATAATAATAATAATTTTAATTCTCTTATCAGTTTTCTTTATTTTTCTCTAAATATCGATAAAAAAATTTAATAATATATGCTGTTCGTTTTTTTATTTTTAAATACTTATTTTTATTGTTGTAATAAACAAGATGACTTTTATCTATCTTTCATATTTAGTAGAAGAGGTTATAATATAATATTTTTTCTAAAAGAAAAATAAATTCTCTTCTTTTTTTTTTTCATAATTTAAGTCTCTCAAAATGTTAATATTTTATATTATGCCATGACTATTTGAGTTTAAATATTTATAATTTACGAAAAATATCATGTTATTCAAAGTCTTAAAAATAATTTTATATTTATATTTTTCATATAAATTTTTATATCATTCTTAATCTATAGAAAGCTAACTCCTTAAATAGTTTATAATTAATAATTTTTTATTAGTATTAAGAATGATTAAATATTCATTTATAATTTATAATTATTTGATGTATTTTTCTATTTTTATTATTTCTTAAACACTATATTTCTTTATTTTATTTATATTTATATATTTATATATCTATATGTTTATAATTCAAATTTAATATGTAATAATTATATATATAATAATTTTTAAATAAGTAAAATTGTTGAATTTGATAATACTAATTTAACCTAATTATTCTCCATTTTAAGAAAGTATTTATATCATTTTTTTAATGTAAAAAATTTCTACAAAGCATTTAAGAAAGTATTTTTATTTTAAAAAAATTTGTCAATCTGAATTTAGTTATTTAACAATAATTATTCTAAGTTTTAAGAAAGTATTTGTATTTTAAAAAGTGTAAAATTTCAAAAAATATTTTTAATTTATAATTGCTTGGTCAAAACTGATACTAGTTAAAGATAAATTATTAAATTTAAGTTTATCAATTTTAATTATTTGAAATTGTTATAAATACTTTTTTAAAATTTTAAGCTTTAAAAAATAATATAATTTTTATGAAACTAAGAATAGTCAAAGGTAAATTATGATTTTAAATATTTAAATATTTAAAAATATATTCTTATGAATCTTTTTTGAAATTTTAAATATTTAAAAATACTACAGATACTTTCTTTAAATAGGGATTAGTTGAAATTTAATAATTAAATTTAAGTCAGCTAATTTTCATTATTAAAATTTTATTTGGAATGATTTTTAAAAATTTAAACTTTTAAAAAAAATTATAAAAATTTTCTTAAAAATTGAAATAATTGACATTAACTTAGTAATTTAAAATTTTATATTTTAAATTACTTTATATTATTACAAATATTTTCTTAAAATCTTACACATTTAGAAAAAAATTATAAAATTTTTTTTATTGAAATTGAGAATAGTTGAGATTAAATAATAAAAATAAATTTTTTAAATTTAATTTTTTTAAAATTGTCATAAGTCTTTTTTTTAAGTTTTAAACTTTTAATAATGTTATAAACGCAATTTTAAAAATAGAATAGTTGAAGTTAATTAGTAATTTTAAAATTGTGAAAATGATTTCTTCAAATTTTAAGCTTTTAAAAATGTTATAATTACTTCATTGAAATGAAGAACATTTGGAACTAAATGTTATAAATTCTTTTTTATGAAATTTTAAATTTTTAAAAATAATTACAAATGTGTCATTGATATTGAGAATAGTTGAGATTAAATAATTAAATTCAAATTTATAAATATTTATTATTTGAAAACTGTTAGAAGTATTTTTCTTAAATTATAAATTTTAAAATATATATATATATCTTTTCTTGAAACTAGTAATAGTCAAGATTATATTAATAGTACTTTTAAATTTATTAATTTTAATTATTAAAAAAGTATTATAAATATTTTCTTGAAAATTTAAAATTTTAAAAGTGTTATTAATACCTTATTTAATTCGGAAATAATGTAAGATTTTTAAATGAGAAAAGATTTATAAGACTATAAACAAATCATGGCACAGTCCATAAATGTATAAAATAAAATATTCAAATAACAAAATACTTTGTGGTCATGACATTTTTATATAGTAATTAGAAAGGTTATTTTGTAATTAGTTAGTTAGTTTGACATTTTTATTTTAAAAACTTTTGTATTTTTTTAATTTGAATAATTTAATTATATTCTTTTATCAACATAAAATATATATACTCTTTAATCATGTTTACGAATTCTTTATTTAGTTAGAAAAATAATTTTATAACATTTCTTTATTAATTTAATAAATATAATAACATCCTACTTTAAATTCTAAAGAAAACTAATGAGAGACAACAACACAATAATAATAAAAATTTAATTACATAATAATTGTAGTAAAAATAGATCCTTAATTTGTAAGAATATGTGAGGAACAACAATAAATAAATAATAATAATAAATTATAACAATGATACTAAATATTTTTAATGTGAAAAAATCTCTTTCAAAATAAGGATAAAAATTTACTTAACCTAGAAAAAAATAGTTTTATTATGATTAACAAGGTACAGAAGAATCTCAATCAAAATTATAAAATAATATTAACAATAAGACAAACAACAAAGTAATAAAAATTATAAATAAAAAGTTAATAAGATGAAAACTCAAAGAATAAAGCTATTGTACGAACTGAATATCTCATAACTTAATATTCATAATAAAGAATTAAATATTTTGAACTTGTTATCAAAATTTTAACCTAATTTAACAATGAATAAATTTGAAGTTGTGATTTTATGATTACTGTTTTGTATATTGACGAAAAGTATTTTCTTTCTTATTCTCTTAGGTTGTTGGTGTTCTATTTTATTTTAGACTTAACTATCTCTTTCCCTTTTCTCATACCCTTATTTATTTAGATAAGTAAGATATTTAGTAGGCTTCTTAATTTTAGATTTTTCTTCACATAAGAAAGTAGTTCAATATCCAACAAAAAATAATAATATATTGACTATATTATCCTTTGCAATAGTTTTTATATTATTGTCTTGAATTTTATAGTAAAAGTCTTAGGTTAGAGTGAGAATGAAGTTGACATTATCACTGAAATTGATATTTTATAGATATATTTTAAGTATAAAATTGATATTTGATAAAATTCAACCATCCAAATGTTATAAAAAAAAAATTCAATGTTACAAAATAAATCAATAAGTATTTAAAAAATAAAAGTCATTTCAAGAAGAATGATAATAAATATAAAATAAATAATATTATATATTTATTATTAAATTAATATAAAATATAAATATGATCATTTATAGGGTTACTATGAATTTATGATAAGTGATAAGTATTATTTTTAATTATCTTGTGTATATGTATCATTTAAAAATAAAGCAGGTAATTATTTAAATTATTTACTATATAAAAAGACAATAGATTTTTAATAACATTTAATTCAATTATAATGATATTACATTGTGATTTTTTTAAGTTTAAATATAAATTTATATTTTAAAATAATAAAAAAATATCTTTTATACACATAATTTATCTACAAATTTAATACAAATAATGTAATATTTGATATGATTGAACAAACATTTAATCATTTAAATATGTATTTTAAATTTATATTATTTCATTGACTTACTTAATTTTATTTTTAATATATATACAATATGTTAAATTAATGAAGTCCATATATTGATTTTAATGAAAATTTTTGTGAGTTTTTATAGTTTAAATTATTTTTTATATTTTATTTGATATTTTTTATTCAATTTAATTTATTATAAATACTTTTTGAACTCAAGAAAATAACACTGAAAAATTTAAATTTATAATTGTATTAAAAATAACTACATTCAATCATCTTCTATTGTTTATTAATTATTATTTTATTAATACATAA
>JAMLFT010013057.1:0-10023 GCA_026544285.1 Pachyrhizus erosus
GAAACTGTTCCTTGTGGGTACGACATTCATACTTGAAAAAGTACTATACTATAATTGAATCGGTACACTTGCCGAAGTAAGAGAAAAATATTTAACAAACAGTTATCAAGAAATAAATGTGAATTTGAAAAGTCTATTATGAGACTATTTAGAGACATTGTACTCTTCATTTTGAAAAGCAAAAACAATAAAAACATATTCTGTCAACAAACTGGCATCAGAGCTATGGCCAGTGTAACCAATAATCTTCCATGATCTCGATTAACAAAGACAACAAACTACGACAATTGGAGCATCCAAATGAAAGCCCTTCTTGGATTTCAAGATGCTTAGGAGGTGGTTCAAGAAGGTTTCGAAGAACCGAAAAATACCACGAGATACTCGGCGGCCCAAAACAAAATGTTGAAAGAGACACGATCGAAAGATAAGACAGCTTTGTACATGTTGTATCAAGTTGTTGATGAGTCAATTTTTGAGAAGATTGCAGGTGCATCAACTTCAAAGGAAGCATGAGACATTTTGAAAAAAGTGTTCAAGGGTGTCGACCGAGTTAAACAAATGCATCTTCAAACTCTATGAGGTAAGTTGGAGGCAATGACAATGAAGGATTCAGAAGATGTGCAAACAGTAGCCAATAAACTCAAATGCAATGGAGAAACTCTCATAGATGCAAGGGTTATGGAGAAAATTCTTCGATCATTGACCAATGATTTTGAAAATGTATGTGAAATCAACGAGTCAAGAAATTTAGAAGAAATGATTGTTGATGATCTCACGAGTTCTCTTGAAGCACATGAACAACGAAAGAAGAAAAAGAAACAAGAAGTCTTGGAGGAAGCCTTACAAACAAAGATGACCATCAAGGAAGACAAGGTGATGTATGTGCAATATAACCAAGGAAGAGGACGTGGATGCGGAGGTTGCGATTTTGGTCACAACGGAGGTCGTAGTCGTGGAAACAACAATGAACAGAAAGGACAAATGAACCAACAAAATTGGCGTGGACGAGGCTGTGGTCGTGGAAGAGGTGGTCGTTCAAATTTTCCAAATGTTGAATCTTACAACTGTAGAAAATAGGGACACTACGCAAAGGATTGCTATGCCGAGAAGAAAGTGGAAGAAAACGCCAATTTAGTTGAGGAAAATGAAACAAAAGATGAAGGAATTCTCATGATGGCAAATGAAGGCATCATTCTAGATAGTGACATGGTATGGTCTTTGGACACTAGTGCTAGCAATCATATGTGTGGGCACAAATACCTCTTTGTTGATATACAAGAGATCAAAGATAGACATGTGTCTTTTGGAGACTCAACAAAGGTTCCAGTCAAAGGATGGGAAAAAATATGTTTTTCCCAAAAGGATAGAAAAGAAGGTGAAATGGATGACGTTTATGTACCTGACTTGAAAAGTAATATTCTTAGTACGAGACAGTTATTGGAGAAAGGTTGTTCGGTTATCATGAAAGAACGAATATTGCACTTGAAGGACAAAAATGGACGAGTGCTCGCACACATGGAGATGGCAAAGAATCAGATGTTCAAACTCAACTTAAAGAATATACAAGAGAGATGTTTGCAAGTCAACATGGAGGACAAAGCATGGTTATGGCATTTACGATTTGAACACTTACATTATGACAGGTTAAAAGAGTTAGCAAACAAGAAAATGGTCCATGGGTTACCGAACATGGACTGCATGAAGAAATTTTGTGAAGGTTGTGTACTTGGTAAGCAAGCAAGGACAAATTTTCAAAAGAAGGCAGAATATTGTGCAAGGAGACCTCTCGAGCTTATTCATACTGACATATGTGGTTCAATCACTCCCAAGTCTTTTAGTGAGAAGAGGTATTTCATTATTTTCATTAACGACTATACAAGAAAAACTTGAATTTGTTTTTTGAAAGAAAAATCAAAAGCATTTGAGGTGTTCAAAAAATTCAAGGTGATGGTGGAGAAGACAACCAATTTATACATCAAGGCTTTACAGTTGGACAGAGGTGGAGAATACATGTCAACCGCTTTCACAAACTATTGTGAGGAACAAGGTATCAAAAGATTCCTAACAACACCATATTCACTTCCACAAAATGGCGTCACGAAAAGGAAAAATCGAACGATACTTAATATGGTTCGATCAATGTTGAAAAGTACAAACATGTCGTAGGAATTTTGGGCGGAAGCAGTGCACTGTGTTGTGTATGTGCAAAATCGATGCCCACATACAAAAATTAGAAAAATCAAACACCGCAAGAAGCCTGGAGCGGTCATAAACCAACTGTATCACACCTTAAAGTATTTGGTAGTGTGGCTTATGCGCATGTACCAAACCAAAGAAGAACCAAACTTGATGATAAAAGTAAGAAATGTGTTTATTGGATATGATGAGAAGACGAAGGCTTTTAAGTTGTTTGATCCAATTGATAAAAAGGTGATTGTGAGTCAAGATATGCAAGTGAATGAAGAAAGCACATAAGATTAGAAGAATCAAATGAGGCAAAACAAGAAGAGTCATTGAGTGTTGCACCAATAAATACTCCAATAATTTTCCTAGATCATGATGAAAAGAAGAGTCACACCAACCTAAGATGCGAAGCCTACAAGATCTATATAACTCAACTAATGAAGTGCATTTGATTTGCTTATTAGCAGACTTAAAGAACATTGCATTTGAGGAAGCAGTAAGAGACAAGAAATGGAAAGCCACAATGGATGAAAAGATAAGAGTAATTGAAAAAAATGAAACGTGGGACTTAGTAGAGTTGCCAAAAGGATATAAACCCATAGGTGTAAAATGGGTATACAAGAAGATGAATGCCCAAGGGGAGATTGAAAGGTACAAGGCATGCTTAGTTGCAAAAGGTTACAAACAAAAGGCGGGAATCGATTATGATGAAGTCTTTGCTCCAGTTGCAAGAATGGAGACACTTCAACTTCTTTTATCTCTTGTTGCACAACTTGAGTGGCTAATCTATCAAATGGATGTAAAATTCACATTTTTAAATGGAGTCCTTGAAGAAGTCTATGTAGAGCAACCGCCTGGGTATATGAAATATGGAAAATAGAGCAAAGTGTTGAAGCTAAATAAAGCACTTTATGGGTTAAAACAAGTGCCCCGAGCATGGAACACCCGAATCGATACTTACTTCAAAAGGAATAAATTATCACAATGTCCTTATGAGCATGCACCATACATAAAGAAAGAATAAGGTAATTTATTCCTTGTTGCTCTTTATGTTGATGATCTCATTTCATGGGGAGAAATGAGAAGATAGTTGAAGATTTTAAAGATGCTATGACACGAGAGTTTGAAATGACAAACTTAGGATTGATGAAGTATTTTCTTGCCTTTGAAATCAGACAAAGAGATTTTGGAATTTTTGTGTCACAAAAAGCATATGCAAAGGATATTCTTAAGAAAAACAAGATGGAAGATTGTAATCTAGTAACAACATCAATGGAGCTCAGTATGAAACTCTCAATTTGAGGGAGGAGACCAAGTGAATGCAAATGAATACCGCAGTTTAGTAGGTAGTCTACAGTATCTCACATGTACATGGCTGAACATTGCGTATAGTATTGGTATAGTAAGTCGATATATGGAAGATTCAAGACATTCACACCTAAAAGCTATTAAAAGAATTCTTCGATATATTCGAGGAACAAAATCACTCGGACTACTCTTCTCAAAGACAAATAAATTTAAGTTGATAAGATACCCTGATAGTGATTGGTGTGGAGATGTAGATGATCGAAAAAGTATAGCAGGATATGTATTTTACATGGGAAATACAACATTTACATGGCTCTCAAAGAAGCAACCAATAGTAACTTTGTCAACTTGTGAGACGGAATATGTTGCAACATCTTGGTGTATGTGTCACACAATTTGGCTAAGAAATTTACTACGTGAGTTAAATATGCAACAACTTGAGGCAACAAAAATACGAGTCAACAACAAATCAACTATTGAATTAGCAAAGAATCCGGTTCATCATGAGAGGAGTAAGCATATTGATGCTCATTTTCATTTTATTGGGAAACATGTGAATAATGGAGAAGTAAAAATAGTGCATGTTACAAGTCATGACCAAGTAGCAGACAGTTTTACAAAGCCTTTGCCAATAATTTTGTTTGAAAACTTGAAGGAGATGATTGGAATAAAGGATTGGAAAGATTTGAGTTTAAGGGAGAAATTTGTTAAACATTAAACTCAAAACTATCAATTTTATTTCCAGGCAAGCAGAAATTTAAACGGTAAAAAATAATTACTTTTAATTCTAGTTCTAGTTTTAAATATCATTTATGGCATATTTCTAATTTTGAATGACATTTATAGCATAGTAGTTATCAGGAAATAAATGTGAATTTGAAAAGCCTATTGTGAGACTATTTAGAGACATTGTACTCTTCATTTTGAAAAGCAAAAATAATAAAAACATATTCTCTATCAACAGAATTAGTATGCTTCACAAGTGTTAATACAAATCTATGTTGTTTGACATAACAATATATAGTCTATTTATAAAACACAATTACATCTTTCAAGTAATAAGAACAAATCCAAAACTATTGTTTAAAAATATCAAACACAATATTATCAAGAAAATACAAGAAATACAGATACACCATACAAATTTATCCAATGGCCTTTTATGTCGTGTCATTTCTTTAGCACACTACAATAAAAGCATGACAAGTCAAAGAAAAGTATCTCAAGAAGCAATAGGAAACACACAATACTAGTACAAGTCATCTTAAACTAATGCAATCATGTTATGATATTAAAGATCTCAACAATGCTATCAAGAAAGAAACAAGAAGCAACCACTAGGATTTCATGCTTCAAATTGATAATAATATATAGATAGGACACAATATCTTTCAACAACATTGCATTTGAAAATTGATTCATATTGTAGTTTTTATTTTAATATTTAAAAAGAGAGAATGCAAGTTAAGACATGGAAAATACAAAGACATCACCCAAGGCTAACAAATCAAGAGATTCATACTCCCCTCGTAACATGAATATGATCCTTACTTATATAGTAAAGCTTTTTTATCTGTCAATATCATTACTAAGTTCTCAGAAGTCAGAAATTCATTTGGCAAGTAGTTGGCAAATAACCATTTCAAATTAAAGTTCTAGTTTTACACTTTCACTAGATAAGTTCTTATGAGTTAAGCCAGCAAAATGAAACTATCACACAAGTATTTGGTACACTATTTATTATTCAACCAGATCACCATTAATTTATTTTTGTTTTTTCATAAGAATTGATCTCAAACACTAAAGGGTATACAATAACTCAAGCACAAAACTCAACCAACTGAGCTAAATCTTCTTGGTAGATCACCATCAAATAAGTTTAGAAAAATATTTATCAACAAAAATATATAATCAATGCACTTATGTAAAACTTTATGCTTCTCCCCTCAATGTAGAAAATAAAGCCTTGGATAAACATATACTCCTCTAATTTCAAAGGAATGCCTAATCAAACTTAAAGCAGACGAAAACTTCCGCCCAATTAAAGCAAAGAATTCTAGTAGATTTAGGGAAACATTTTTATTATTGTAGAGATAAGGGATATCTTGATATTGATCACAAAGAAATAAGGTAAGTGAAAATTGAATTTCAGAAACTAAGCAAAGGGGCTGCAATAGCAAGGGAATATAATGAGAATAATTAATACAGTAAAGGCTGCATTGTCATGAATACAGGTTAGGGAATAAATATTCCTTTGTTTGATCTGAGTTTAGAAAAAAATTATTCCCTGTTATAAGTCACACTCGGGAAAAAATAAAGGGTTCCCAATTGCCAATGGATTTTCATTCCCACACGATAGGTCTGGAAAGATGCATTCCCATGTGTAATAGCGAGAATAAAACATTTATTCGGAACTCGTAAAATACCCACGTATTTCCCACATAAATTTCTCATTATTTCTCCAGTTTCCGCTCCAGCTTCCCCTATATTTTATGGTAGGCGTGTATTCAAATGTTGGTTAGGAGTCATCTAGAGCTCCCCTTTGCATTATTTCTATGCCAACATCTTGCTATGTTATAATTTGACAATGAGGTTTACAGAATAATTATCAATGTGATTATTTTGTTTCATAACCCGTACAGTAATTCTTTCATTATGGAATGCAATAATGATGATGATAATAAAACAAAGTAACCAACATAACTGTATTGCTGTTATTTTGTATTTTGATGTTACCAGTGAACCAAGCAGTAAATTTAGAAAAAAAATTAAAAAGAATGAATGTTATTATATTACTATTGCATTTTAAAAAGAATGAGTCTAGTAAAAAGTAATATTTAAAAAAAAAGCTTCAATAGTAATTTGATCCTTATAAAATATTTTATTTTTTCCTATAAATGATTTTTTTAGACTTTTATGTCAAATAATAGCGTTAATTACTAACAAGTAATTGTGTGTAATTTTTTTAATAAACTGTTTTTAATCTTTCGTCAACTAATATAATATCATTAATTGTTCTAAATATATGAAAATTTAACAATATAATTTACCAAAAAAAATTATACAAAATTACACATGAATGTCCTATTAAACTCAAAAATGATGACATGACAAGTTAAAAATAATGTATTTTATAATGATTAAATTGTTATTTAAGTCTTAAAAAAATAAACACAATATATTTTATGTTAATTACATGAAAAATAATATATCTTCCTAGGAATGTGTATTGTGAACCGAACACATTTTAATTACTCCTATGAATTTTAAACGTTAATCAAACATGTTTTTATTCAGAATATCCAAGAATAGCATTCCCATCATTATATTTTCAGCAAGGAATTTTCATACCCTAAAGGCCTGAAACAAACATCCCCTAACCAGAATGTGCAATGAATGCATTCATCAACAAATCACGCACCAATTTCTAACCTAAGATGCAGCTTAAGTTCATGAAATGACATTTGACGTTTTTAAGTATACATGTGGGGAAAAAAGTTTAAACATGAAACTTAGATATTCCACACAACTAAATTTCCAGTATTCAGGTAAAAAAGAGGCACATAAGGTAGTACTAGAATCTGAACTGAGCTATAAATCCACAAAATAAAGAGAAGGGACTAGCATATTTTGATCTGTAGAAAAGAGATAGAAATCTTACTTGTACAAATAGGCAGCAATTCCCAAAATTATAATCAACAAAACAATATCAATACAAAAGTTTCGACTGGATCGAAGCTGAATGAAAACCAAAAATCATATAAGATTCAAGATAAAATCTGTCACTGGTGCTACTGGAAATTGATGAAAATCTAAGACTAAGAGTTGCAGTTAAAAAACCTGGTTCACTGTGTCTCTAAGTCTAACATTAGTATTTTTAAGGTCAGAAGATGCCTTGTCCACCTGTAAAGATAACAAAAAACAGTGCCCTATTAACTTCAACCTCCTAATTCCAGTTTTGAAAACTTTTATTTCCATGTTTTTCGGCCTAGTACAGGCAGAAATTAATGATTCTCACCTTAGTATCAATCTCATCCATCAGTGGAACTTGTCTATCCAGTTCCTGTATTTGGTACATAAATAATGAACTTAAAATGCAGGGAAACACGCACACACAAAAAGAAAGAAAGAAAGACAAACACACAGGAATCTGACCTCATTCATATCACGTGCCATGTTTTTCAAAGTATCCAATCCTTCTGCGATCATATCCAAACCTTGATCCTAAAAATGATTCATATAATAAGAATTGGAACCGTGTCTGGAACAACATTCAACATATATATATATATATATATATATCAAAAACTGTTTGTCTCTCCTGTCACAACCACTAAAAGTCACTTGCCTGTTTCATTTTACGCATTTCGTACTCTTGCCTGAACCGACTTGATTCTTCAGTTTGTTGGAAGCATTCATCATCAAATTTCCCATCTGGAATTGACAAGATACAAAAAAATGAATGGAGGACCATGAATAAAAAGTCTCCCATTGATGAACCTCTATGATTATATCACTAATTCACTATGACACATGGATAACTTCAATTACCTGAATCAAATTTAATTCCAGGACGCGAGGCTAAAGCTGCCCAACTTCCAGTTGGTTTGGGTGCTGCAGGGGTCCCATCTGGGATAGCTTGAATCCTATCCAGCAATGCAAGAACCAAATCATTACGGGCAGCAAATTCTTGTGACGAAAGCCCCTGTACCTGTGAATACATAGTACCATGCATTGGACAAATGTATAACCCCATCAATTTGAACATTTGCATGTCAGCAAGTCACTAATTGTTAAAAAGGCCAATCGAGCTATTGAGAGAGCATACTTGCCAAATAAATTAAGTCTTAACAGTTTCTGAAAATAGCCAGAACTACATACAGAATCAACAAAAAATCTAACCCATTACTAGATAGATAGGTGCACCAGCAAAACTCAAAGTTGGATTCCCCCTCCCCCTCTTTAACTCTCATTGCCAAATTTGATTATAAAACTTTTCAAGTAGATTAAACAAATGTTTTTCAGATAAACATGCTGTTAGCTAGATATCTCTATAACTGCGCAAATCATCAATTTGCTCTTCACTTAAGTGAAAAATGCCAGCTGCAAGGTTATGACAATTCCCAACTACAATACTTAATGAATTCAATCAATTAGACCTATGGCAGATATCTTATGTATTGAATGCAACTCATCATTCTAACAGAAATCCAAAAAAAATGCAAATAACAAAGTTCAGAATATTAATAGAATCCCGCAAAGCTAAAAAAGGAAAAAGACAGAAATCAAAAGATACTAAGTAGCAGAGAAACAACTTTTTTCATAGCCAATCTCTGCAACTTAGGAACCTCTTCCAACAACCTAGCCTTGGTTCGACGAATCTCGGCATTGATCGCTACAGTGGATGCCTTACTTTTCTCCTTCGAAGCGGTTTCTGCTTTCTGCACAAAATTGACTCTACACATTATTACACTAGTTTGGGAGATATTTAAAAAAAAAATGCAAAATCTTGCATGAATTATGGCACAAATTCCCGGATTAGTAGTGAATCCGAAAAAAACGTGACCTGAAGTAAGGCCTCAATGTCGGCGTCGACGGAGGCGTAGAGTTTGGCGAATGCATCATCGGCGGAGAGATTGGAGTCCCTTTGCTTTTCGACGTCGTATTTGTCGTACTTTTTACAAATGAAATCAACTCTGGTGAGAATTTCGATGACATTCATGATGTGGTCTTGTTATTTTGGGATATTTTGTGTTGTGAATAGTGTTGCGGTCGAGTCCACGACGGTTACAGATCAGTGGACAGCTTGATCCGTTCATTAAACTGAACACACGCAGAGACTATTATACCGTCCAGCCTGTAACAACTATCAACACCAACTTCTTTCTTGTTTGCTTGCTCCATAGATATGATATTACATACAGAGGCAATGATCGTCTTTTGTCAAAATTAATGTTGGAGCAAAGAGCAATGTTTAGATTTTAGGCTTGCTTTTTAATTAGACAAAATAAAATGTCTTTAAAAAAACATTTATTTGAAGATAGATGAAATTGTTTTCATTAAACTGCAATTCTGCAAGTAAATGGTAGCATTTCACAATTGTTAAAACTTATATAAAATTTAATCTTAATAAGGTAGAAAATATCTTACTCTATATAAAAGTTAATAAGAATGACAGTTGCAAATTATATTACATTTTTAATATTTTTCATACAAAACTTTATCTGTTTAATAAAAACACACGAATAATTTTAATTGTCTGATATAATTTTTTAATAATATAATAAATTAATAAATCTTTGTTATATGATTAATTAATTATGCAAGACCATATATAATGTAAAATCATTATTATGCAAAACCGTATATAATGTAAGATCATTAAAGCCATCGTTCTAGACATCAAATTTTTATTTATTACTGTATAAATTTGGAGAAAAAAATTATATATTAATAATATAAAATAATGTTATATCATTATTTAATTAATTATTGTATATGATAAATTTATTAATTTTTATAATAAATATT
>JAMLFT010013058.1:0-10023 GCA_026544285.1 Pachyrhizus erosus
GAAAATTATGATTTTTAATAAATTTTAGTAGTAGTTGTTTGTCTTATAAAGTAAAAGGTTTAGTATGGTCAAAAGTTATTTCCAAATGAAAATTTAACTGCAAATGATATGGATACCCCATATAGTCTAGGCAAACCAGATAGCACTGCCGATAGTGATTGCCTCCGACAAAGCTACTTATAACAGCTAGACTTCAGTTTCCGTTTGTTTTAAAGTTAAAATTAATTTTAATAAATATAATAGTAAAGTGTGTGTAAATTAAACTCACAATAAATTTTGCATTGAAACACAGGAAATGATTTTCGAAGTAAAACAAGCATGCACATATGTGCAACTTAGATTCTTTCAGTAATCAATGATAATAAACACAGTAGCTTCTGATCTATCAAGATCTCGGAGTATAAAAAGATTATGTCTGGCAAAAAATATTCACGAGACTTCATAATATCATTTACGGTTAAACATGTTAATTTCCTATAAATATAAACATATTCGTTTAGTTTTTTATTTTTAATTGTTAATTTTTATATTTTTTTTATAAAATATATTAAAAGTAAATCCAATTATAAATTTTGTTAATGATTCTAATCATTTTAATATTGATTATGAATAAATTAATCTTAATTTTGGTTAAATTGAAGTTTTTTTTCATCCTCAATTGATTTATCATTTATTTTAAATTAAATTTATTTTTGATATATTTTATAAAATGAGAAATTAAAAATCAATTCTATCATATTTATTTATGAAAAATAAAAAAAATTAAAAATAAATATTTCATATTTATAAAAACTAAAAACATCTTTATCCCCATCATTAATTTTTCATAGCATACAAGCATTGAAAGAAATTCCCAGCTCCATTAGCAATTCATGTCATGCATATTTAATACAAGCAACAACCGACAGATCACTTGGCAATGGTACTTAAATTAGAAAGCATCTTCCTTAGCTGCATCAAAAGCCAGTGGCCCATTTGTTAATTGAAAAAAAAAATTAAAAATTGTGCAACCAAACAAGCAATTTATAAGATCCAAATAAGTCATATATTGATAAGCATTGTTAGAAGTTCAAACTTGGTTTTTGGTGGTGCAATTAAGTCAGGGAGAGAAAGCTAGGAGAAGCTGGCATTTGTCAGCATCCGTATCAGACTATTCCAGTTTATATATTTGTAGTAGAAACAGATAATAAATATGAAGTCCTTTGATCGGTGGAACAAATTACCAGCAAATTTTAGAGATGCTGAGTGGAAATCATGAGTTTCACAGAAGTTTCTGCCATAAAACAAAATTGAAATCAAGAAATTACC
Organism: Pachyrhizus erosus; assembly: GCA_026544285.1. Classification (NCBI taxonomy): domain Eukaryota; kingdom Viridiplantae; phylum Streptophyta; class Magnoliopsida; order Fabales; family Fabaceae; genus Pachyrhizus; species Pachyrhizus erosus. The sequence continues at coordinate 1,309 of JAMLFT010013058.1, forward strand.
GGAAAAAACAAACTGAACGTAATCATCTGTTTCAAATTAATCAAATCTTGTCAACTAATTTGGCTCCAGAGACAACGTATCCTGCAAAACTAATTTACAAATTTATATAGAAGGATGTGAAATACCTAATACATGTTGGTTAGAGAGAAAATAACTCAATATTATGATAGCAAATACTCGGGCAAACATGCTATCATGGCCTTCCTACTCTAATACGTTCTCCTTATCAATATCATTACAGAAATTGCATTACATTCACAAGTCTTGATTCTACCAGAAAAGTCATGCCATAATTTTACCAAGTAACTTGGTGCACAGCTTGGTACAATCTTCACCACAGCACCTTAAGATTAAGCAAGTAGGTAGCTAGACCAAGGATACCAGAACCTGAAACAATGTCACCAGCAAAATCAGTTTCACCACTGTCACATGCTGAAATATCTGATATATCTCAAACTGTGGTAATCAGCAAGTGTTAGTAGGACTATAACTCGAAGCTTTAACAGGGAAAATAAGAAGTGGATAGAGTAAAAGCCAATGACTGCTTCTTAGAATCATACCTTTAGTCTAGTATGAGTTCTGAACCAAGTCCAGTAGCATCTCATTATGCCGGCACCCAACAAGTGGAAGCATACAAAATACGGCCCTTCCAACCTTGAAGCATCCAGTTGTTATCTTCATCTAAGACAAAATCTCTGTGGTACCAATCCTTTAGTTTAGTCCGGAATTTGGCCATTAATTCCTCATTCAGCGGGAGCTGCTTGAAACCAGCCCTCGTATTCCTAACCTGCCACTGTTTGTATGTCTCAGGCCTCTCAATCCTCTCAGAACCTTCGCATGCTATAACATTCATAATCTCCCGGCCCAAAATCTCTCTCTCAATCATCAACCTGAATTCGTTTCCACGAGGTATGACGGTGTCACACATATCATAAGAAGCAGAATAATGAAAGAGAGCCTCCCTAAACCGTGTGGCAAAGAACGGAGCATTATACAATCCATTAGTGATGGAATGAGTAAATATATCCGGATTTATCCTCCTGATCAAATGCAGGACTGCATTTCTAGGACTGTTCACTTCAATAGACTCGTCCAGTAAATTCTCAAACCTCAGGAGACAGTTGACAGCAACTAGCTCGTTGCTCTTAATTTTAAGGGCTTCAACCCGAATGGTTTCCCAGTTCCTCGATGCTATGGCATTGTATTCAAAGGGAACATTGTAACGCTTACAATAGTTAGCCAGACGGTGACCGGTTGTCTCAATTCTTTCTGTGGGGCGAAAGCCAGGTTGGGGAAACTCTATCCCTGTGATCCTAAGCTTGGGAGGTCCACCCTCCCTGTGTGACAAAAACTTAATAAGAATTGGCCACTGGAAACCATATAGGATGCCAAAATCAATAATATGGATGGTTTCTGCCTTTGCAGCTGCTTTCATAATCATTTTATTTGCAAAGAAATATATAAACTTCTTGAAAGGACTGGCGGAAAGGAAAACCTGGTATGCCTTGAGAAAGTGAGCAACACTGATCTTAGAGGTCAGAAATGAATACATTCCTTGTGCACCCATAGCATCCCCAACCAAGCGCGCCTCGAGGCCATTGGCGAAGTAATGAGCCAGCCTCTGTGATGCATCCCCGATAGGAGAACAGTGCTGCCTAATCTGCTTTAGTAACTCGTTGGCAGTTCTGCTGTCATTGGCATACACAGATTGTGCACACATGAGGAGAAGATTCCTCAAATCCACTGTTTCCTTTTTCTTCCCTTGTTTCTTTGAACGACCCTTCCCTCCATCTGGTTCCTCAACCTTCACTGCTGCAATATTCAAATAAGTGTGTTCGTTACAGAGGTTTCCCTCATTAAGCAACACCCGATCAAAAGCATCTGACAAGTCGCTCTCGTCAACAAGGGCAAGTGCTGATTGCTTGTGACTTCTCCCTCCCTCCTCCTCTTCTTCTCTGGTGTCTATCTCTTGGCGCTCGTGATTCTTCCTACCCTTCAATAACCCATAGGAATTCTCTCCAAACGTATTGATTGGTTGTTCTCCGTATGAATCTAGACCAGTTACAAGGTTAGGCCCCGGAGGAAGAAACTTGCTAGCTTCCTCCAAGCCTCTCCTAAATTGGGAAACAGAATCAACATCGTTGAAAATATTCTGTGCTAAGAGTTTGGCAATAGAAGAATCCAAATCCGAGACCCCATCTCTAACAGTAACTGAAGGCAGAGGTTGAGAAAGGGGGTGGGGTTTAAACTGAAAAGCAGAAAAAGAAAGAGAATCTGGAGACGGGAGCTTCAACTCACGAGAATTTTCATCTGGAAAATTATTGTTGTTGCTGCTGTTGCTGTTGCTGCTGCTGCTGCTGGTGGTGGTGGTAGTGGTGGTTTCATCTTCAGTACTGTGAAGAAGGGGGTGTTGATTGGGGGAAAGTGGTATGTTTCCAGCGAGAGCGTCGTAGAAGGATTTCTCAGTAACTTGCAAGGTAAGAGAGTCATAAAATGGCCTCTGTTCAACGTTCTCTTCCATGAGGATCTGGCTAATGAACTTTGCAGTTTCTGAGAAGTCGTTGTCTTCAAGCGAAGGATCCGCGGAGGAAGGATTCATGGTTGCAAAACCAAGCGAGTCTGAGAGATACGGTATGCCCTAGTCTTCAGCAAACAAGGGAAAGTTTCCCTCCAGGACTGAATTAGGTTTTTCTTGCGTTAGAGAAATTAAATGAAATTATTTGATATGGTTTTGGATAAAGACAGTCGTGAAGGACGGGACAGCGAAGGAGTATGATGAGGTCGCGTTACTTCATTTATATTCACATTCGTAAAGCAGGAGTCCCTTTGACTATTATGAGAAGAATGTTAGTGCTGCGAATCTTCCCTATTCGAAAGAGGGTGTTATTGTAGAAGAAAACAAAAATCAAAAATAGACATGTACAAGTACCATCAAAGTGGGAGCGTTCGACTCCATCCGATCTGACTCACCACGTTGTTATGTTGGTTAACCTAATTCGACTTATTTTTTAAAAAAATTAAAAAATATTAATTAAACTCGACTCATCACGGATTGATGGGTTAACTCACGCGTGATAAGTAATGCAATATAACTCTTGCGGTGACAACAAAGTAGCGGTAGAAGCAAAGAGTGGTAGTAGTGGAGTGGTGACAACAAAGTTTGTGAGAAGAAAAGAAGTAGGTCCAATCCAATAATGTATCATAACTCGTAGTCTAAGTGCATATCGTCAATAGCAGAATGACGTCTCGCAGCGCATAGTTTAAGTGCATATCATCAATAGCAAAGCAGTAGAGCTTGATAATAGAGCTTGTAATGAGAGAAGACATAAATTCAATCTTAGGATGTCTTACAAGTCACAGTCCAAGTGCGTGTCATCGATAAGAGAGCGATGGTAGTGTAACGAGGGCCTAAGGTGTATAACAACGACCTAAGGCTTCATAAAGGAAGAAGGAGACGCAAAGAGACAAAGAGAGACACGCAACGAATCAGACTTTGCTTTCTAATTTTTCAAAGTAAAGCAAAGTGAGTCAGAATACAAATAAAATGTCATAAACTTGATTGACATTCCATAGATTAACCTGATTCGTCATGAGTTTTGCCTGAATGAGTCGGGTTAAAGTGGATCAGATTAAAAAATATCAATTGTTTTTAATCTAACCTAACCCAAACCCGTGTTGGGCTAAATTAATCTACGGATTGAAACTCATTTTGACAATAGTATATGTATGATGTGAATACTAATATTACATTTAGATGCATTGTGTTGTATCATTGTCATATGCTAAAAGTAGAATAAGGAGATATTTATAGGTAATAAAATCTAATTTAGTTTTTTTAACTCCAATACACTCACAATAAAATATTTAGAATTCAAGTGTACTCTATTGTTACGATTATCATATTTAAGATATTATTACCTAACCCCTCCATTTACCAATAATATTTTCATCTAAAAAATGGTACATTATTATATTTTCTTCTTTCAGTAATTTTTTTTTATATACATAACTTTAACTTTATACATATAAGTCTAATTTCACTTTAATCAATATAATTTTAATATTAAATGTATAATTTATCTTGATGTAAAACACTCTTAAACTAATAACAAATCATCTTATAAATAAATTTTAAATTAATTATTATAAAGTTATCATAATAAATTATAATGAAATAATAGTATGAAAATTTTTTATACCGTTAACACATTCAAATTAATTTTTTAAATATCTTTTTTATTTGATTATTTATTATAAACTAAGATTGTTAATGAAACTATTGTAAAATGATATAGCATTGTTCATTTTAGTTTTTTCAATTTTTAAAACAGGATTTGAAAATTAATTAGTGAGAAAAAAAATTAAATTAAATATTACATTTCTGTAATTGGCACCGTTTTAAATTTGGTTTCTATACAAAATAAAATTTACATTTTAGTCTCTGTGTAAAAAATAGATAAAAAAATTGTATAATTCACCCCAAAAAAAGTATGCCTAATTATAGAGGTGATAAAATGCCTACATAAAAACTCTCTTAGTTTGGAAACAAGAAGAAAAAGAAAATTAAGGTTGATTTTGTAACGCTTTTTTCTCTTCAAATTGAGAAGATTTTTTTTTCTCTCTCAAAGCTAAAATTGAGAAACTTATTTTCCTAAATAAATAACGTAACTTATTTTAATATAACTTTTGAATGCCTAAAATTTTATAAAAAAAATAATTATATAAATAATTTATTAATATTTATAACATACATATTTTTATTTTAGTATTTAAAATTATTATCAGTTTATTTTAGAAGTAAAGAGAATTTTTATTAAAACCAGATTCTAAGCACAGGATGTACCTAAAAATATTGTCAGTTTTAATTCTTGAATTTTTATTTTTTTTTATCCTGATTATTTTATGTTAGTCTCAATAATTTTAGTCAATATTAAATTTCTATCCAACACAATCAAAATTGTATTTAGTGAGAGATACTTATGATCCATAAAAAAAATCTCTTAATATTTTGATTATATTAATTTTGATATTTATAATATATTAATTATATTTATTGTTTAGAACAAATTAATATAGTCAAAATATTAGAGACTAATTTAATATAGAAAAAATATTATAATAATTAAAATTAAACAATAAAGATTAAGAATAAGGATTCGTATTTTTTTAGAAATTAAAATTGATAAAAAAAATTATAAAGACTGACCTAAAAAGACTTTATATTACAAAGTTTAAAATTTTATTTAAACCCCCGAAAAAAATTAACAATTGTTTACACTTTACTGGCTACCTGCACAGCCTAAGCCTATAATTCCTTTTTCCGTCACAACGCCAAAGGGATCTTTTTTGACTTTCAGAATTGTTTGTTTTCTGCGTTGACTTACTACACCACAGTTTAATAATTTTTTAAGGACAAATGTTGATTATTAATGATTGAAAATAAAGATAAAAAATAAATTATACTAATTTTTTTAAATTTTATGAAATTATATAAATAATTTTTATTTTTTAAGCATTATAATTATTTTTCTTATATTGTTAAAGTACTGTATAAAAAATATTAATATAATAATTTTAAATACTAAAAGATATTACTATAATATATAAAAAGATATCAATATAATATTTTTAAAATAAAAAAGGTTACAGTAAAAATAAAAAAACTAAGTGTTGTGCATAATTAAAAAAAAATAGATGTACAATTGGAATTTGCTTATATAAAAAATGTGTTTTTTCTTAATTTTTTAATTAAATTTGATGTTGGTTGTTGTAATTTTAAATTGATAAATTTAATTCTTTAAGCTTTTAAAATATCTAATTTTAGTTTCTCTTTACATTTGCACTTAATATATTTAACAGTAATTTTTGTCTGTCACAGAGCTAAAAAAACTAAATTTATATAATTTGAAAGTTAAAGGAATAAATTTATTATTTTAAAAACATAGAGACCAAATTTACATTTGACTAAAAATCCATAGAACGAAATCATTTTTTTTTTCTCAAAATAAAGCGCTTTCATCTATAGTTTAATAGATAAATTATAAAAATTAAAGAGAATAACTATTTTTTTATAATGGCACGTGTAAGGGAGGATTCAACCTTAAAGCGAATAAATTTTTCATTTTAAGTTTTTAGATAAGTTTTTACTTTACTTTAAAATAAATAAACATAATAATAATTTATTAAAATATAATATTAGTCTATTAAAGTATTTAAATATATTTTTTGAAAAACTTTTCATATGTAACTTGATTTATCTTGGATGTTCTCTCTTTTTTTAAAAGGTTGTGTCAAATACAATTATGAATTAAAAAAATCATTTTTAAACAAAGATATAATAAAAAAATTGGATAAGTTGAATTTTAAAAGCTTTTCCTTTTTTTTCTTTATTTGTTTAAAATCCTAAAACCTAATATTACATTATTAAATAATTTTTCATTTTAAAATTTTAAAATTATCAAACAATTTTTAACTTTAATTTTAAAGTTCTTATTTTTTATTTAAACTCTCTCCTTTTACAAATTTTACATCTAAACAGGCTTAAAAGAAAAAAAATTAAATAATTATAATAATGATAATTTATATTTTTATTTCTATTCATAAATATTATTTAAAAAAATTTGTTATGACTTATTTTAAATAGAACTGTATATTTATAAAATTATTATGTTTAATTGAGATTAATTAAATTAGTATTTTTAATAATATAATATTCTTTACTTAGGAGTAATAAATGTATCTAAAATTTTAATCTCTTTGAAGTTATATATAATATAATTTTTGCATATATCATAAAGAATAAAATTGAGTTAGTAGTTCTTCTGATGATCTTGGAGTGTGGTGGTGGGGATTTGAATTTCACCTCCAACGCTTTGTGATTTTCTTTCTTATTTTGAGATAGCTACAAAAATTAAATTATTTTAATAATCAATTATATTTATAACTAATTAAATAAATTTGTTATCCAAAAAATTTAAGAATTTTTTTTAAAAAAATCACCTAAATATGTTAATGTCACCATCAATATTTGATGTCACACCAACAAAATCTGTTAAAAAAGTTAATATTAAACAATTGAGATAATCATAAAATCTTAATTAATACAATTAAAATTTAATAAATCAAAACCACATTATACCTAAGAAAATCACAAGTGTAATTGAGTTAAAATTTATTAAAGATTATAAAATTGTAAGTTAAATTATTTAAATAAAAAGTGAAATTCATATAATTTTATGATATTTAACATGTTTAGATGAATAATAAAAGTATTAAAAATATATTTTAATATTTTTCTACTAAAATTATTAATCTTTGTAATAAATAAAGTAAAAATATTATTTAAAATAATCATTTTAATTAATTGATAATATAATTTTTTATATTTACAATATACCAAATTTAAGTAAAAGATCATTTTTCCCCCACTCTTTCTTCAAGTTATGTTCCTCACTTTCCACCTTTTCTAGGCTTCTATAGCAAAAAGAAAAGTCTTCTCCTTATTTTTTTAAAATAAATATTACGTACATTTCATAAATACTTTAAATTTAGATAAATATTAAAAATATTTAAGAAATTGATTTAATTAATAGAAATTTTTTAATAATAATTTACAATTATCACACTTAAAATTGTGGTGGTTTTAACAAGTTGGACATTAATTAAAAAGTAAAAAGTAAAAATCCCTTTAATTAAATAACTAATTAAAGAGAATTATTTATTATTTAAAGTAATATACATGAGTAAAAAAAATTTCCTTCAAAATTTTACGAGTCAATTTTATAATTTCAAATGTATTAAAACAATCACAAAAAAATAAAAATAAAATTGAAATAAAAATAATAAATATAATTTTAATTATCATTTATGTATAATTAATAAATATAAAAATAAAATAATAAATTATTGATTTCAATTTTCAATTTATCTCACATGGACATTAATTAGTTAATTAAATTTAATTTTTAAATAGTTTATTATTTCAAATATTTTAATTTCAATTTTTTTAATAAATTCATATGTCATTTTCTTTCTTTATCTCTTTTACTTCTTTTTACATGTTTTCTTTCTGATATAATAATTTTTTACTTTTATTTTTTTATTATTTTTATTTCTTATTTTTATTATTAATATATATCTCTCCTTTAACCTTAAGGTACCACTAATTTTTTCTCTTTTTATGATAAGTTTTTTTCTCATTTTTTCTCTCTCATTTATCTTGTTGTCTATAAGAAAACAATAGAATACTAAACTCTATGGAGTAACATGAAAATCAAAGAGAAAAATTAAAAAATAGTAGAGAACATTGATGAAATAAAAGTATTAAGTAAAACATGTTGTTATCAACTATGATGAGAAAGATTTAAAATAATATCTACAAAAGCTATTAAAGCAAATAAGATAAAGAACATTATATGATATATTTTTTTAATATTTTCTTTATTATTATCTTTTCATTCTATTTTCTTTATTTTTTTCTCATGTTTACCATGTAATCTTTAGTTGTAGGTAAAAATCATAAATGATGATTATCACTATGATAAGAAAAAAAGTGACAATTTATTATCCCTTAATAATATATAAAATAAGTCTTTTAATATATGTTTTTTTGTTTAAAAATGATTTAGTATTATAAATTTTAAAAAATTATTTTATTATTTTTATTTTACAATGTTATTTTATTTATGCTTTTCTGATTCTTAATTTTTACTTATT
>JAMLFT010013059.1:0-10022 GCA_026544285.1 Pachyrhizus erosus
AAAAGATTAATTTTTTAATTCTTTAAATAAAATTTTATATTTTTTTAGTTTCTTAAATTCTGATAAAAGAACTAAAAAAAATTGAACTTAAGAAATTAAAAAACATACTTCTTAATTTAAGAAATTAAAAATATAATTATATTATTTTAAAATTATAAGAAGTTATTTCATTATTGACGTGAAAAATTAAATCAATTTTACTCATAGCACTGCAAAACTAAACTCACTGTGAATTAGTTTTTTTTTTTATATATTCGAACGCACTATTAAGTAGATTAATAAAGTGATGCTTTAATTTTAATTAAAGAATAACAGTGATCCTTCTTATCTTAAATATAAAAAAAAATCAATTTAATTAAAAAAACTAGTTAATATTATTTAATTATATAATTTTAATTAAAAAACTATCCCTCATTGAAATGTGATATAAAAATAAAAAATTCAATAAAAATAAAATTTAATTAAAAATATATATCCTAAAAATAATTTTATTAAATAAAATAAAATGAATTAAAATGTTCTTATATTTAAAGATAAAAAAATACAATTTTTTTTATATTCAAAACAAGAAGAATCACAGTGCACAAATACATAAGTAATCGCATTAAGTTTATCCTAATAATAATAAGTCAAATAAACGAATAGTAATAATAATAAAAAAGTTTAATTACTTTGATTTTTATAGTTTTAAGAATTTTTATTTTAAATTTTATAGTTTAAGATGTTTTAATTTATTTTTTTATAGTTACAATTTTTTAACCTTTGTTATTTAAAATTATTATAAAATTAAAATTAAGCTTAAAAATTATAAAAAAAACTTAAATAATTTTAATTTTATAAAATTTTAAAATATATATATAATCAAGTTAGAAGAGATTTAAAAAAGTTAAAAATTATAATTATAAAAATTAAAATAAAATATTTTAAATTATAGAGAATAAATTAAAAAATAATTATAAACGATGGAAATGGCAAAGAAGTTAAAGAGGCCGCGGATGAGGTTTGTTGATGACTGAGGTGTTTATCTGAGCTGTTTTGATAGCAAAAGTAAAGTTGCAATCAAAAAAAGAGGTCCACTTGATAGTAATTCTTTCCATTTTCAAAGGTTAAGACTGTAATCTCACACATGCAGAAAAGCATCCCCTTTATCGCCGTTTTTTATTACACTTACAGTGTGAACACTTGGAAAATGATATTCCGGCCGTTGCTTGCAGAGTATCCCAAACCAAAACCCAAATCAATGTCCAGAACATAACAAAAATATACAAGAAAAAAAAAAAAAAAAAACCCTCTGATTCTCTCTTCATTTTCTGAATTGCCCCCTCTCAGCCTTCTCTGTTTCTTTCTCGCTTTCCTCTTGCCATGATTGGAAGTAAAGATCGTGTTGCTGACTCTGAAGATGAGAACTCCAGGAGCAAGCTTTCACGGCACAGTTTTGAGGCTGGAAAGGAGTACCCAGATGAAAAAGGAGTTGAATTTCTGAGAGATTCAGAGGTGGGTGGTGGCGGAGGTGTTGATGGGGTTCTTCACTCAAAACCCACCAAGGTTGTTGGTGCTGGTAGCTCAGGTTTCCAAGAGTTGACCCTCAGTTACCTCTGTGACAACCAAAAATTGAGTCTTGCTGAGAGAGAGATTCCTGGCAAAAGCTTGCTGAATTCCTTGGAGAAAATGAGCCATAAAGGGAAAGAGGTGGTGGTTTGTGAGAATTCAAATCAGGATGGAAAATGGGTGGAAAGAGATTTCCTCAGCTTGAGTGAGCCAAGGGAGGATTCTTCAAAGAGATCCCTTGAGGAAGTTGTTGAGAGGGAGAGTAATAGGGAGAAGAAGCCAAAACTAGAAACGCTTAATCTCTCTCTTGCTTTGCCTGATGTGTCACTTTCTCTCACAGCTTCAAACGCGTTGCAAAATGGTGATCAACAACCAGTCAGGACAAAACGTTGCAGGCCATCCACAACTCACACTTCATATTCCAATGACTACACTGCAGCTTCTTTGTCTTACTCTTATTCCCACCCCTTTTCACACAACCCAAGCTGTTCACTCACCCGTAATTCAACTGATAATTTTGACTACTCAGCGAGCAAAGATGACCAAATTTGGAACTGTGGGGAGGGGACTAATGGGTCTGTGCATAGTAGGTTCAAGCCAATAGGAGATGGGGTTGCTTTATCCAACCATGGTGGTGCTGGTATTAGTTCCTTTATGCAAGGTAATAGTCAGTATAAAACTACTAGTTCAGATAATCATTCTTTTTTCCCTTCAGAGTTGCCTGCCAGGCCACGGTTTGAGGCTCAGTCAGGGGACTCCAGGGGGAGGAATTCTGAGAATCTGAGAATCCTGGAAGGCTTGGATGATGGGAAGGTAAGGAAGCTTTCCAGACCCGAGAGAATTGTTAGGGAAATTGTTTCAGAGTCTATACCTGTCATGGCATTGACAATTCAGGAGCTGACTGATGATGTCATAGCATCAATTAAGGAATACTTGAAGAATCTCATTGAGAAGCCTGACAAGAAAGAGGACCTGGTAAGCCTCCAGAACCGGCTTGAGAGAAGATCTGACCTTACCAAGGAGAGTCTTTTAAAGTGCCATAAAGTACAATTAGAGGTTTTAGTGGCTGTAAAGATGGGGCTTGCTAGCTTCCTATCTAGCAAAATTCACTTGCCTGAGATGGTAGAGATTTTCTTGTATAAGAGATGTAGGAATGTAACCTGCAAGCATTTGCTTCCTGTTGATGATTGTGACTGCAAGATTTGCTCAGGAAATAAGGGCTTTTGCAGTTCTTGCATGTGTCCTGTCTGTTTGAACTTTGATTGTGCAAGCAACACGTGTAGTTGGATTGGATGTGATGTTTGTTCCCATTGGTGCCATGCTACCTGTGGCATTCAAAGAAATCTTATCAAGCCTGGGCCAAGCTTGAAGGGACCTTCAGGAATCTCAGAGATGCAGTTTCATTGTATTGGCTGTGGACATGCCTCAGAAATGTTTGGTTTCGTTAAAGACGTGTTCTTGTGTTGTGCAAAGGATTGGGGTCTTGAAACCTTGATGAAAGAGCTTGACTGTGTAAGGAGGATCTTCAGGGGAAGTGAAGATCGCAAAGGGAAGGAATTGCATGTTAAAACTGATGACGTGCTATTAAAGCTTCAAACTAAAATGATATCTCCTTTGGATGCCTGCAATTACATCATACAATTTTTCAGTTGTAAGTGTCTGTACTATGGTCTTTTCTATTTACATTTAAATTTATGTGCAATTTCTAAAAAAAATTGTTGCTTCATAGATACAGCATTTAAGTGCTACGGATGCTATCATAGATACAACATTTAAGTGCTAAGGATTCACTATGATACATCACGGTTTGCTTGGTCTCAACAAGGAGTAAAGGATCAGTTCATTTTCTTCAATGGGATTGAGTTAAAAAAACACTTGATATGTTAATCTTTAAGCACTTAATACTGTATAGTCTATTGTTATAGTTGCACGAAACATTTTCATATGATATGAAGCATCTGTTTGTAGTACCATTATTTATTGGAAGTGAAGTGAGTAAAAACCAGTCGCCCTTTTGTGTGATTTGGTGGGATTGTGAATATAAGGGAGGATTAAATGTATGCTGTGGTGGAGGGAAATCATTACTGCTGATAAAATATATTGTACTTTTGACAGATAAGTGATATAGTGTGGCACTGATTGATAAAATAAGAAACTTAAAATTATGCTATTTTTACAAACTAATAATGGAACTTTGAAACCCATTTCCACTTGACCAAAATATAATTATGCTCCTTAGTGTTTGGCTTTCCAAGGCCAAAAAAATAAAATAACATCGAGGATAGAGAAGCACAGTTTTCCAGCAACTATTTTTTGTTTGAGGCAGGAAATTCAGGGCGAGTTGATATATGATTTGGACTTTAAGAATGAGAATTGAGAACCATAAAGTTCGTTGGTGATTTTAAAATGGATTATAAGCAGGTTTGCTTTTCATTATTTTACTCCAATAAAGGAAAATTTGGCCAAACTCTTTCTTGAACATTTTGATTATATGCTTTTTAAAAAACAAAAGCTAATCCATGCACACACTGTACGGGGGATTTGAATCATTGAAGGTCATGTATAAAGTGATTTGAGACTCTGCTGAATGTTTTATCAACTTCAAGTTGTTCTGTGTTTACCAATCAGGCTTGTTTATTTACCACATCCAATTCGCTTTCACTATTCAGCTTTTATATCTACTCCCATCTCATGCCTGTTATTTCCAATGTGTTGTTTTTTGGTGAGCACGTCTTACTGGCATTGGATGCCCTTACAGTATCCTGGATGCGTGTATCAATGGAATCATCTTGTAGGATTATGTCTTGAGCTCAATATTACATTTGATAAAGTTTAATAAGTTTTTGAAGAAATAAAAAAAGAGGAATGTTATTTTTTAACACTGAACTGCCTATACATCAATTAGTTATGGTCTTCTGATGCTCAATTTGTGTTGATAATGAATCATGTGTTTGACAAAACTATTTGCATCTTCTTCCCTCCCTAGTTAAGATATTTACATTTTAGCATTGGCATTTGGTACTCAAGTGCTTCACTGAGATAGGAAGCAAAGGAATGTCATTAGTTTTTGGGAATTGCAGTGGTGGGGGAAACTGGAAAGATGTGTATTAACCCAAGTTGCTTGTATACTGGTTGCTACTATCTCTTTGGTTTTGTTGAATGTGTTTGATGAAATAATTCAAATTACATGTGACCCTGTGATTATTTTATGAAATTTCCTTGTGTACAATGCCTTTTTCCTTCTTTAGCTTAGTTATTGCTAATGTTTTTTTGATAAAGGCGTGGTTGCTTTAATTAAATTACTGACAATGATATCTGACTGTTGAGAGATATTTTTTTCTGATAAACAGATGCGGACAGCATGTCAGACTTTCCTGCTTCTGGTATTTCTTCAAAGGATTTGTCAGCTTCTCAATCTAACCTTACAAAGGATACACCATCTCTTTCAAAACCTAATTCTATATTACCAAAATATGGTTATGACATGGGCTATTCTAGGTCACATCCTGATGCCATGAAAAGTGATATACTTCAGAAAGACCTCAAAGCTTCCATCTTAAGTGAACTGAAAAATGAGGCTGATTTTCATTTGGGGGCCTTGTTAAGGAAAGGTGGACTAGAAAGTTTGGAGAGCATTGTGAGGATAAAGGAGGCAGAAGCCAGAATGTTCCAAACCAAGGCAGATGAAGCAAGAAGAGAGGCAGAAAGGTTCCAGAGGATGATCCGGACCAAGACTGCGCAGATGGAGGAAGAGTATGCTGAAAAGCTTTCCAAACTCTGCTTGCATGAGACTGAGGAAACGCAGAGGAAGAAATTGGATGAACTGAAAGTGTTGGAAAATTCCTATTTTGATTACTATAAAATGAAAAAGAGAATGCAAGATGAGATTGATGGTTTGTTGCGGAGAATGGAGGCAACAAAGCAGCAATGGGTTTAAAATTTTTTCTTTTTGTTGTTTTTCCTTATGTTTTCTTACTCAGTAGACTGCTAAAATGTGTGTAATTTATTGATATGATGTCTTGGTATTCTGGTTGTCCCCCAGAATGGATGGTTTTCAGTTGATAAATTCAAGTTTTTGGTGTTTAATCCTTGTTTTCTTTTTCCTGCATAAATGGAGAGGGCACAAATGTCAAGCTGGACAAGATAGGTGTGAAAGCTTTGCACTTCCTGCTAGTGTTCATATTTTGACTTGTGAGACTATATAACTTGTAAATTTTTTCTTAATCACATATCATTGATGCATACGGATTTGCATCTTCCTTTATCTTAACATTTTTTCCATTTAAAAAACTGAGCTGTCCCATTATCGTTTAAAAAATGTCAGTAACATTTTTTTAAATATATTTTCTTCTATTGGTTGAATTATTTTGGAAATTATAATTTTTTGTGGATTTAGTTACTTTTATGAATATGTGAAAATGTACTCTTCATTTTTTAAATAGTTATAAAGCATATAATTTTATTTTAATTAATTAAGTTGAATTTAAATTTTGAGTATGTAACTTTTTTAAATATTTTAAAAAAATCATTTTTAATTATGTGAACATGTTATATATTTAAAAAATAAAATTATTTTATTAATTATATCACATTGGTGCAGATATATTTGTGTTAGAGACATCATTTTTGGATTCAGAATCGAAAATTGATCTTTAGTTAAGTTTTAACTAAGTGTCAAAATATGACCTCTTTATTGCTCTCACTTTGATAGTGACGTGAGGGGAAAAAATAGGAGTGGAAGCACCACATTAAAGATGAAAGACAAAACATTTTTTTATTAGAATAATGTTCTTAATCATTTTTTAAAATATATTTATTGTTTTCTTTCACATTTACTGTACTTCTTCTCAAAGCATTCTTTCTTTATTTTATTAATTTATGATTCTTTTGGTTTGTTCTGAAATCATGTTATCTTAAATAAAATTTAATTATAAATGTTTGACAATATTAGTTTTGTAAGTCTCAGTGGATGGAGCATAAAGGAGCACTTTGCTTGAATATTATTATTTAGAGGATTCGTTTATTTGGTCACCGTTGATTGCGGCTTCTTCCACCATAATTTGGAACTGTTTATGCTTATGGTGTGTTTTGCCACTCCCAGCATTGGAATTAGTTCACTAAGCTCATAATGAAAGGGAATCTGAATACTTCCATAGTTTCATTCACATCACTGTGTGACATCCAACCAATCACCTCAAATTACATTCCATTCCATTCCTTTTATTCTTATATGTTTTATTTCTTTATCTCTATCAGGTTGTGTTTCACCAAACATTTTTTTTTTTTTTTTTTTAAGTGGTCTAGACACTTTCAATTTGCTATTATATTAAGGAAGAATCGAACTTTCATCATGCTTGAGAAAGTTAATCATTATACTCTTTAATACCTTCTTTTAAACTATGATTTAATATAAGGCTTAATAACAAGTTACATCTCAAATTGAAATTAGACAACTAACCAGTTTTTTTCTTTTCTTTTGACAGATCTAACAAGTTATATAGTTGAGTTATTTTTAATTATATTTTATTAAGATTCGGCTTCTAGTCGTGTAAGATTCAATTTCTGATTGTATGTATAAAAAAATTATATCCATTTTGACAATCTCTCCGTCTTAAAAGGATTAACTTAGATCAGTTAAAAGATATTTTCAGTACACATAAAAAAATACAATCACTGATAAATTTATAGTGCTTCGGGAATATATACCCCTACAAGTTCATGAGATATGATATTTATTAGTATGTAAAGTTTTTTTTTTATCTTATTTTATTTTTTTAGATGAAAATAAGAAAAATCTATCAAATTAAAAGAACGGACTATTAAAAGGGTAACTATTATAGGAGTATTGTATTTTTTTTTAAAGAGCATTTGTATTTTTTATAGAAAACATTTTTTTCTCAAATTAGATAACGTAAATATAAATAATAAGGTTCTTCTTTTAATATATAACATAGCTACATATCTAGGACTACAGTTGATAGGAGTACGTACCTGAACTTTGCTCCCATGAGAATTGATGATTCCAGAATGGATTTACATTTTTTTTTCATGTTATTTATTAAACACAATGTTGGCAATTTCATTTTATGAGAAAAATATCAAGATAATCATAATAAGATTTCTTGTTACTTATTTAAAATTATTTACTTTTTTTTATGTTTTTATAATATAATATTATCATGATAACTATTAATATAATTAGAAAACTTAAATTTATTTTTAAAAAAATGTTTATCAACTCATCGGGTTAGTCCAAATTAAAAAAAGATAAATTTAAAAATAAAAAAATAAAAAATTTAAAGTAAAAGAAAATCAATTAAGTAAACTAATCTCAATTAAATTAATTGATTTAGTATAAATAATCAAATTCTTTAACTTTATCTGGTGTCATTAAAGTTGGGAAAAA
Source organism: Pachyrhizus erosus (assembly GCA_026544285.1). Classification (NCBI taxonomy): domain Eukaryota; kingdom Viridiplantae; phylum Streptophyta; class Magnoliopsida; order Fabales; family Fabaceae; genus Pachyrhizus; species Pachyrhizus erosus. The sequence goes on from JAMLFT010013059.1 coordinate 7,955, forward strand.
ATTTATTTAGTCTGCAAGTTAAATTGACTTGTTTGTGGTCTTTTTATAAATTTTTTATACTTAATTTAAAAAAAAATTAGAGATGCAGTTAGATATACTTATAAAGAATTTTAGAGGTGAATGTCCACACCCAATCCAAATTGGCAGATAATTTCCCTTTTCATTGTGAATAATTTTTGTAAGTATTTATTACATTTAAGTCCAATTATCATTTCTATTGCTCTCATCTAAATGTAAAAATAGCGTTCCTTGACACTAAAAAAAGTGCTATAATTTACTTAATATGAACTTAGTATAAGTTAATATTTATGAAAAGTCTTTTAGAGATAATTTTTTTCTCTCTTTATCATTTTTAATTTTACCAACAACTAATAATAAAAACTTTATTATTTAATTTAAAACTTTGAAAATGAATAATATTGTAGACAAAATGTACTTTTGATTTTAGAATGTCATCCAAAATCTTTATTTCATTTTAAAAAATCATTTGGGTGATTACGAGTTTTTTATTTTTAATTTCTATATGTAATTTTTGAATTTAAACATGTTCAATTAAAATAAAATTAAAGTAATTTTTAATTTAATTTAAAAATATTTTTATATTTATTTTTAAAATAAAATATTATTAAACTTGATTTTTAATTTTAAAAAAATACACTATCACTACATTTAATAATTATCATTCTCATAGTTGTAACCATCATGCTAATAGTATTATTGCTATTATCATTATCATTTTCTACATTATTATTCTTATCACCATCAATGTTGTCTATATTATCATTATCATCACAATAATTATCAATATTGTCATCAATACTAACATCGCAACCACTACCACTCTAACCATCATCATTATCACTACTATACACATATTCTTAAATTAATTTTAATAAGATAAAAAAATAAATAGATTTATTTTAAAAATATTTTAAAAAATAATTTTAAAAACTAAAAACTTGTTGTAGTTTTAATTTTTTTTTAAAGTTACAACTAAAGGTGACTCCAAACATACTTTAAAATACCAAATTTAAATAAATTAATATAAAAATTTAAAATTATATGTTGAGAATCTAAAAAGTAGCTTAGAGAGAAACTATCTCTATAATGTTTGGATATTTAATGATAAATATAATAAAATAAATGGAGAAAAATAGTTTTAAATATAAATAAAAAAGAGACTAATTTCATCTTACTCCTCTAAGTTAGAGGAAAAGTAGAGAGGATATTAGATGAAATGAAGGCATTTCGTTGGGTGACATTTATTATATTTTATTATAATCCAAACATAGAAGATTTAATTATTTTAATTTATATCATTTTAAATTTAAGATAAATTTGAAGTGTATTTTTTAAAATAAAAGTTATAATATAATTTAAAATGCATATAAAAAAGAATTTAATTTATTAATGATTTTTTATACATTATTTATCCGATATTTGAATACTTCGTTGTATTCTCTTTATTAAATGAAATTTCAGTATGCTATATGCTATCAAAGTTGCACAAGATGCATTTGATACACACTAGCTACAAGACAAGTTTTTATTTTATATATTATTTAGTAAAAAAATAAATAACGTAAGTAAAATAATATAAATTTTATTATAAAATATTTTTAATACTAATTATCTAAATAAAACAATAATAATATAATAATAATAATAACAACAATAAAAATAATAATAATGATAATGATAATGATTATTATAATAATAATGAAAAGATAAAAGTGAGAAGTTATAATGATTAAATTATAAATAAAAATATTTTTTTAATATTTTGTATTTGAGATAAAATTATTTTTTTAATTTATCAAGTGATAAATTAAATTTTTATTGTGTACATTTAAGTTATTCCATATTTTTTAAAAATCAAACGTAAAAAAAATTATAATTACTTAGTACTATATATATTTTAACATATTATAGACACTGATTAAATAAATAAAAAAATAATTTATTTAAATACATAAAAATGTATTTTTTTACATAAATTTTAAATTATATTCTCACATAATTTTTAATAATTTTTTATTTTTTTAATTAGTATTCTAATTATATTGGT
>JAMLFT010013060.1:0-10021 GCA_026544285.1 Pachyrhizus erosus
TTTAATTATATATAAATTGTTGATTAGTTTAATTGATTTTTTTTCTTATTATGATAGATTATGACACAATTATATCCTATAAAAAAAGAAAAAATTCATCCTCTTAACCACTAAATATTTTTACATCCTATAAGTGTCATATTTATAATAAAATTAGAGTAAAAAATATTTAATAAAATTGTTTTAATGAAAAGTATATTTTTTAAAAATTCTTATATATCTAGTAAAATTATAATGTAATTAAATATGAGTATCTTTCATTTTTAAAAAATATACTAAAACTAATTAAACGTATTTTACACAATTTAAAAGAATTATGATTTTTAAGAATAAACTTGATCAGAAATTATAATTTTTTTTAATATGTCCCCTGTGCAAAGTGTACTTTGTTATTACATTAACGAATCAGTCAATGGTCGCAATCATTTTATCAGTATATAGGACTCCTCAACCAAGAAATATTCACAAAATTCAGCATCTTTTCAGTTAAACTTCATATCCATAAATTGAGTTCTTTCTTCAACATTCTTTTATTCGCTCAACATCGCGTTTTACGAGCTCATGTGCACTCACTACTCATGGGAAGCAAAATGTGATCGATCTTGCGGAGAACGTTACACTCTTAGGTTGTATTTTCTCCTGTTGTAACTAAAACTAAAACTTCTAAATAGCAATCTATCATATTGTTATATTAAAGAAAATATCCAACTAATACTTATTTTTCTCACCTTATATTCATGAGTGAGTGTCTTCTCCAACATGCTACTACACAAATATTAATATTTGTGTTAATTATCTTTTGGATTCCAGGTACTACAAACTCAAAGTTCAAAGAGTATTTATAGAAATATTTACATAATTTGTTCATCAAAGTCTTCACATCAGCTATAGGATTATCTTGATCACGTTAAATACTAAACATAAAAGAATGATTTGATAACATGTGATCCGATAAACTTAATAATTATTATAATTAGCATAAATTCCCATAAAATTTTTAGAATTTAAATTTAAATCTAACTTATTCCTATATTCTATTTCATAAAATGAGAATTGGGAGAGGACATTCAAATTAACTTTTCTTCTAATTTAATGCTATTAAGTCTATAGCTAGTTATAATATAAAATGGAAGAGAAGTAACCGAAATCACATGCTCATCATTTCGCGTTCTCTCTCTATCCGCGTTCTAGCTAAGCTGTTCATGAAATTTCAAATGAATTAATAACAATAAAAAATATACAATATAGATTTGAATATATATATATATATATATAGAGGGTCGTAGAATTTACTCCACTAATTAATGAGGATCCGCTATTGGCTGCGTCGCACCCGCTGTAGATCTTCTCTTCTGGCCACCACCGACTCAAGCTTAGCACAAAAGCCAACTCATCTTGGTTCACATTTTCACAAGGAAACCATTTGAATGTGCTAAGCCAAAATCAAAAGCAATTGCTGGCTTAATGAAACTATGAAAGTCCCTAATAATTTTTATTTTTCTTTTACGCGGTGGTCTTGCTTATTTCAAGAAATTTTAGTCAACTTCGTAACATGGGCTTTTGACATATATTAAACAAACTATAATCTTGAAAAGGTGTGAGTTGTGCAAATTAAAGAGAGTAATATGCAATGTACAACATAGTAGTATTTTGCGTACACAACTCGAGTCGTGCACATTCTGGCATCTTCCATATGGCATTTTCTATTCTTTAATCTTTATATTATACGTATTTATATATATAGGGTGGAGTCAATCCCTGTGTTCTCCATCCTCACTTTAGTTCATAAGCTCGGTTTCCTCTTGTCTAAGAGGAAGATAGATTTCTTGTAAGTTTTCAACTTTCTTGTTGAATCTGAACTCCTAATGCATTCCTTTCTTATGTAGTTTCTTTACACGCACAAAAGCAGTATAAAGTATAAACTATATAGTATTATTTTCATAACTTAGATACAACATCGATATTTCATTTTGTTTATTGCTATTATTAATTATCGAAATTAAAACAGTAGGTACTACGATGAAATGTCAATTTTGATTTATGGCACTGCGGTTAAATTGTCCGTTTAACATTTTGGTTAATTATGGTACATTTTATGGTGCTTTACGTTTATACCTAAAATTTAAGAACTTTAATATTTCAATTTTCACCATCAAATCAATGGACGGATTGTTGTTGTTTTATATATGTTTCACTTCACTTAATTTTGTCATAAATTAAGTTGAAATTGCAATTCATTCATAATATAAACTGACATTCCAAAATTGACAGCGTATTAGGGACAAGATGAAGCAAAGCATTCTTCCTTCAGTTTTTCTTGGAATTTTGGCTTGCTGGGGTGCTCTCTCTGTTATTGCAGAAGATCGATATCAGTACTTCACATGGGAAATTACTCAGGGAACAATTTATCCTCTAGGTGTTCCTCAACAGGTTGGTCATTTTTCCCAACCTTTTAAAATACCATTTTTTCACAATTGAAAAGAGTATGAATATGATATTTTGCTTACTTGCTTACCAGGGCATTCTTATCAATGGTCAATTTCCGGGCCCTACAATTGAAGCCATCACCAATGACAATATCCTTGTGAATGTCATTAACAAGCTAGACGAAAAATTCCTTATTACATGGTTAGTGGTTCTTTTCCATTATTTACTTTATAAACTAAGATCCTAATAGTGGAGTGTATTAAGTATTAACCCTTTCTTTATTCCTTTGGTGCAATGTACAACAGGAGTGGTATAAAACAAAGAAGGACATCATGGCAAGATGGAGTTTTAGGAACCAACTGTCCAATCCCTCCCAAAACCAACTGGACATACAAGTTCCAAGTGAAAGATCAAATTGGAACCTTCACATATTTCCCATCAACCAAAATCCATAAAGCTGCTGGTGGTTTTGGGGGATTCAATGTTGCCCAAAGATCTGTGATATCCATCCCATATTCTGCTCCTGATGGAGAATTCACCCTGCTTATTGGAGATTGGTACAAGACCAACCACAAAGTTAGTAAAGAAATCACTCCCCTCAAATTTCTTATCACATGCTTAATTGCTTATATTATAGTTCAAAATCACCACAAAAACTTCGGCTATTCTGCCGTTCTGAAACTGATGACTCTAATTTGCTTCGGTCCTTAGAAACTTGTGTTATTAAGTATTTTACTATAAAATTCATTTCAGGCTACATGGTAACAATTAGTAAAGTAGGATCTAGTTGTTGTATTATGATCCGTTAAAAAAATTGGCATAACATATATGCAACTTGTCATAAGTCAACAATCCCAAAAGATTTGAACTTTGATAATTTAGTTATTAAACCTTGTAAAGGGCCAAGTTTTTAAATTGTGCTAGCAATTTAGTCATAATCAATGATATTACAGAAAATTAAAACAAATATGACTGATGCACAAACATCTCAAAAACCTGATGATGTGATATTTTAATATTTATAATAATATTTTTTATATAGAAATTATGAATGTAATAGATAAAAGGGTGTTAATGAAATGTTTTTAAATATTAAAAATAGGTATAATATTTTAAACTTTGAAAAAATTAGTATAAGAATAGAAAAAAGAACAATATTATATTTAATTCGTGTAAAATACTGGAATTGTCAATGTAATTTATTCTTTTTTGTAACCTTGGATATTAACTAAACCCTTGATTTGCAGGTACTAAGGAGACTATTGGACTCTGGCAGGAGTCTTCCTAATCCGGATGCTCTTCTCATAAATGGCCAAAAAGATGCTGTTGCAGTTACTGGGGAAGCAGGTAAGCATTTCCATCAACATTCAGCATGTTATAACCATTATATTTCCTGTGGCTTTGAAATAATGATATTTTTCAATTTAAATTACCACCAATGGTTAGTAATTTTGGCACAAATTAAATAACTTTTCAGGGAAGACATACAAGTTCAGGGTGTCTAATGTTGGGTTATCAACCTCATTCAACTTCAGGATTCAGGGCCATGAGTTGAAGGTCATTGAAGTTGAAGGGGCTCACACAATCCAGGAATCCTACAGTTCCCTTGATGTTCATGTGGGTCAGTCAGTAACTGTTTTGGTCACACTTAATGGGTCAATCAGTGACTATACCATTGTTGCATCTACCCGTTTTACGGGCCCTGATGTTCTCACTACCACAGCAACTCTTCACTATTCTGGCTCCAACAGAAAGGCCTCAATTCCATTACTTGCTGGCCCAGCAACTAACGATGTAGAATGGTCCATAAACCAAGCCAGAACCATCAGGTAGTGTATTTTCTTTTTCCCAAAATTGTCTCCTCTAAAATAAATAAAAAATGTGTCAAGTAAAAATTAAATATTTTTATTCTGAGAAAAGATAATTTTATTTTTCTTTCTCATTTTAATTACAATAATGAGTGAAAGGTAAAGAGTTTAATTTTTATAAAATTAAAGATTTTTACTTATAAAATTTAACAATTTTACAGTATATGAAAATTTATGTTTAGAAAACAGTGTAAAAATTATATTTAAATTAAACTCAAAGGTGCATCCACCTTATTTTGTCAATTTAGACTAGTAGTAATTAAATTCATGATTTCAGTGCTGCACTGTTTTCAATTGGGAATCTTGTGACCATTACCTCTGACTGTGTTTTGTTTGCTTTTCTTAAAGACTGAATTTGACAGCAAATGCAGCTCGGCCAAATCCTCAGGGCTCATTCCACTACGGAACCATCCCTGTTCAAAGGACACTTGTATTGGCAAATTCTAAGGCCATAATAAGTGGAAAACGACGATATGCAGTGAATGGAATTTCCCACATCAATCCAAACACCCCATTGAAGCTTGCTGATTGGTTTAACATTCCCGGTGTCTTTGACCTCAATACAATCAAAGATGTTCCTCCTTCTCCAAGCACACCTGCCAAACTAGGCACATCAGTTATAGGACTAACCCTCCACGACTTTGTAGAAATAATCTTCCAGAACAATGAAAAGTACATTCAGTCCTGGCACTTGGATGGATCTAGCTTCTATGTTGTTGGGTAGGACAACTAATTTTATCTTTGTTAATTGGTTTAATTCAATTTATATTGATCACAAAATTGATTAACCAATCTAAATATTTAGATATGGCAATGGCTTGTGGACCCCTGATTCCAGAAAGACTTACAACTTGGTTGATGGGATTACTAGACACACTGTTCAGGTGAGTCGATACCTACTCTGATGGTATTTTACTGTTAGAAACATAATTTCTAACACTTTGTTTTACAAACTTCTATTAACTGAAGTTTAAGTTATTTCCATTAAATATGTAGCTTTCATTTTTAAACTAATAAAATTCACATGAATTTTTACCAGTGTCAAAAAGACTGTTAGATAATGTGTCGTTACTAGAAAAATACAAAATGTATATTTAATCTCTTTGATGTGTGCAATGGACAGGTGTATCCAAACTCTTGGAGTGCCATTTTGGTATCTTTGGACAATAAGGGTATGTGGAATTTGAGGTCTGCAATCTGGGAAAAACGGTATTTGGGACAAGAATTGTATCTCAGGGTGTGGAGCAATGAGCAGAGCGTATACACTGAAACTGTTGTCCCTTCCAATGCACTGTTTTGTGGCAAGGCTAAACACTTGCCCAAGTCATAGACTCAGAAGCAGTTTATACTTTTATAGTTTGATGTGATTACTGGCATAAGTTGTAACTTTGGATTTTCTCTTTGCTTCATTCTTATCATTATTTTGTTTAGAAGTTTCAGTTACGAGGGTGTGACTGTCAAGTGTGAGAAAAATTCGAAGAAAAAAACAAAAGCCTTGATTGAATGTTGAGGCCCATTTGAGGAGAGCTGTCAAGCTGTTTAACTAATTAATTTGCTATTGCATTAGATTATTATTTCTTGTAACCATAAAAAAATAGTATTCCCACCTCATTTCCCTTGCTTGCTACGTTCTGCATCCTTGCGATCCAGTCACGAGTTCAATAATCACATATCAACGAGATTGTTAATGAAAATGAAAATATAATAACAAAAGACAGTGACACTATGCACTAATGTCATTTTTTTATTGTATATTTTTAAACATTATAAATAATTCTTTTAATTTATTTTTATATTATAAATTAGAATTTTTTTAATCATATTAATTAAAAACATTTATTAAAAATTTACAACAACTCACATATTGTACTTAACCAATTGAATTAGATTCTTTAATATTTATAAATTAAAATATATAAGTTGTAGAGTGAGTTAAATTCGTGTTCTCATTATTATCTCAACTAGAACATAAATGTGAGAGAAAAATTATGGGAAACAAATAATGTGTATATGTATGAGTGAGACTATGAGAGAAAAAAAAAGAGAGAGAAAGTAAAAAAAGAAAAGAAAGAGAAGTTTAAAGGATAAAAAAGTGGATTCATATCAATTAAAAAATTAACATGTAACAAGTGGAATAGAGGTTTGACAGTTTTTTTTAATAATATATGTGTGTGTATGTTGATGGTGGTTATTATTTTTTTTTTCACTATTCTCATTGCTCTCTTTTTTTTATTTTTATTTTTTAAAAATTATGCAATTACATAGGTCTCACCTAATATAGATTAAACATTCTTAATATTTATTATTTTTCTATCATTTGAATGTACATTTCATATAGTATTAGTTCTCATAATTTGTCAAAAAATTTCTCTCTTAATCTTCTCAAGTTACCATTATTTAATTGGTAAATTATACAATGAAACTACCTTTTGGGTAGTGCACTAGTGAAACACAATATTATATCGTTAATTATAATCATATTATAATAAATAATTGTGATTTTTTACTAGTAACTAGTTGGAGAACGAATGACCAAATTGATATAAAATTGCAACTTCATCCTTATTCATCTTCACCTTAGACTTGTTGTTTCTCATGTCCTTCCTTTATAATTTGATTACCCTTGTTGGCTTTGGTTTGGATCACATTCTAATGGGTATTGGCATTAGCATGCACTACCTTGTACCTATAATAGTTAGTGACACCGATCTTGAATTGACAAAAGTCGCAATACTTGTCAATTAACAATGTAGTCTTGTAGGTATAATTTAGGGATTCTAACAAAAGTTCATCATACAAAAATAAAAATAAATGCATATATGTAATTGTTAAAGTACATCCATGCATCAAACATGTAAGGTCATAAAGTAAGCATATGTTAGAAAATTACCAATGCACCATACAATACTCCAACCCATTTACAAAACATCATAAATATCTCAAAAAGTGAGGTGTGTACAAAATATGTGGGAACTCCTTAACAAGTACTTGTAGACAAAAGAGAGAGGAAAATCTAGATACCACACTCACTTCTTAAGCTAGTCATGACTAAACGTTATAATAAACTATTATTGTAAGGTCCTTAAAAGGGTTTTCCTTTTCCTCAAAATTAGGAAGACAAATAGAAATATGTACAACACATATTGATTAGTGAACACCATTATAAGTAGACCAATTTACATATTGGTCTTTAGCAACATAGGGTGGTGTCAACCAAAGGTCTTTAGAGGAAATATGAACTCCAAATTCAAGCATCCTTTAAGCAATAATAGTGAATCCATAGTTGATACATAGGTGGTGAGAACACTTCTCATATAACAAACTCCATATGTAATGAATCCTTGAACTAAATAACAACACAAAAGATTTTGATTCAATGAAGTTTAAAGAGGATCCCTCAAGAGAATCAAGCTCCATCTATGTGTTTCAATAATAAATCATTCCAATAGTCATAGTTATCCACACACAGACACACAATACAAGGTTAAGCTTACAATATTTAACATACATAATAAGGAATTACATACATTTGTAATATACCATGCATGTCAAAAAATCATATTCTATGATTAAAATAATTAAGGTATAAATAAATCCACATTATATCAGATTAACAATCACTTAACTTAATGTATGGAAATATACTTTGTGGAGATTTTCACTTAGTTTGCATGAGTGATAAACATATATATTCCCTAAACATGATAACTAATCACCACCTTGTAGGGAAAAATGACATCATGTGCCATTAGGGTGACATTAGTCCTTATCACAAAATAACTATGTTTTAGTCAAGAATAAATATATGGGTGTTCGTCACTATGACTTAGGTTTGCAAGGTCATAATTCCTTGTCAATTGACTTATTTATGCTATCCCCTATACTCTTAACCTACCTTCATTAGTCTCTAAATGCTTATCAAAGTGTCATTCACAAGTTATATGCATGAATGCATGATAAACAAGCATAAAAAAAGTAATCATATTTAACCACTTCAATTGTCATATTTTACCATTTTCTTTTAGGAAAACTCTCTCAATACTTCACATTCACTCCTATAAGTTTCATGTTTCTCATCTAAAACAAACATTCATTTGAAGTCTCATGAGAGTTTTTAATTTTTTTCTATTAAATTCTTTCAATAAATTATTTATTTATCCTTATAAATTTCCAAAATATTTTATTAACTTAAAAAGATAATTAAAATTCCTAAATTTCTCATCATTTTATGAAACTTTTAAAATTTATTATAAACTTTTATTATTTATTAAATCTTAAAAATGTATAAACATCTTAAAACTATTATTTTAACCTTTAAATACATTTCTCAATACTTGGGAGTGTTTTTAGAATTTTTTCTAAACCAAAAAATTGTAAACCAATTAAGTTTGAGATAAATTTGAGGTCAAAATTTTCTAGTAGAACAATTTTTGTTCTAAATAAGTATATATCATTTTAAAGCTTATTAATTAAAAATGTTCCTAAAATGTTTCTAAATCAAATTGAAATGAAATAACTAAGTTTTAGCTTCAAAACATAAAAACAAGGAAAAACTCAAGGCTTATTTGAGGTTGTTGGGTTATCTTTCTTAAGAATCAATATAACAAAAGTGTTATTTTACCTTTCAACTAATCTACCATTAGCATGAAAGTCCTCTAAAAATTGAATAAAATATTTTTTTATTATTATCTCCTAGAGATTTTTATGAAAGTAAAATTCATATTATTTAGTCTTGAACTCTCATAGCTTTCACAATCCCACACTACTATTTTTATCTCCTCTTTTGTGAACAATGCTACCAACTCCTAATTTTTTAAATATGATATTTGAAGAACTTTCATTTATGAGGTTGACCTTCACCATTTTTGACGCGTTAACTATTAGAAAAAAATGTTGCTTAATTTTCATCTTCAATGGTTGTACTTTTTCCACACCTACCCCTTCAAAATTTAAACACAAAATCTCATTCTTCCTCCTTTTTACAAGATATTTATGAAAATTTTTTGAATTTGAATCTCCTTTTGTTAGCCACTTGAACCTAGATATTTTCCACAACAAGCTCATATCCACGAACTACTTAATTCTCACTACACTCTTTTTTCTCTTTTATTTCTCTTCATTCTCTAGAATCTTTTTTTTTTTCTTTATTCTCTAAATTGTTTAATTCATCCATTTTCTCTTGGATTTTCTAGTCATGGTAACCAAAGTTATTTATATTTCATTCCTTCAAGTTACTTTTTTTTTATCAACTTTAATTTTCCTTTAACACAAAAGCTTTTCGTCCTTTTACTTATAACTCTTGCATGAAAAAAAAATTGAATAAATTGAGCATACTTTTTGTTCTCCTTCTAGCAATTCAATATACACTCTTATTAATAAATGATTTTTTTAGAGTAATAATTTTTGGATATCCAAACTCTACAAACACCAAATAAATACTTTTCATTTCTCTCTAACTTTTTTCCTTTCAAATCATATATCTGACGTCTATAACTTCTCTTGCGAGTAACAAATCAATCCATTTTTTCACCATGCATCCATAAGTAAATCCATCCAATTCATCCATTATAAAAACAAAATTGAATAAGTGTTAACTTTTTTCCTTTATTCGACAAGTGTACCGATTCAATTATAGTATAGTACTTTTTCAAGTACGAATGTCGTACCCACAAGGAACAATTTCAATAAAAATTCTTATGTTGTAAATCTCTCTGAGTATAAATAAA
>JAMLFT010013061.1:0-10020 GCA_026544285.1 Pachyrhizus erosus
TTTCTAACATTTTCTTAATTTACTAACTATTTTTCTATTATCTAACTAATTACTTTATTTACATTGAAATAATAATAATTTTATTTATTTGGAAAAATGGGATGTTACAATTACCACCTAAGGTGCCGACGATTCAATTTCGAATACTATCGTTTGCTTCAAAATTTGCTTCATCACCAACCATGGTGCCCAAGGTTTAGTTATTGATCTAGTCACTTGGACCAAAATTTTCTGCATCACCACACATGGTGCCCTTGGTTCAGCTTTTCATTTGGTCATTTGAACAAAATTTGCCTCATTACCAGCCATGATGCACATGGTTTAGTATTTTATCTATCATTGGCAAGAAAACTTGCCTCATCATCACCCAAGGTGCCCATGGTTCAATTTTTCATTCGATTAATTGAACGAAATGTTATCTAATAATCGCCCAAGATGCCCATGGTTTAGTTTTTGATTCGGTCATTTGTTGCAAAGTTTGCCTCATCACCACCCATGGTGCACATGTTTTAGTTTTCAATCCGTCCATTTGCAACAAGATTTTGTTCATCACCACCTGAGATGCCTATGATTCAATTTTTTATCTGGTAATTTTCACCAAAATTTGTCTCATCACCACCCACGAAGCCCATGGATAAATAAATCAAAATTTTCCTCATTACCACATAAGATGCTCATGGTTCAATTTTTAATCTAAACATTTGCACCATTATTTGCCTCATCACCAATAGAGGTGCCTATGCATCAATTTTGAATTTGATCATTTGCACCAAAATCTGTCTCATAACCACCCAAGATGTCTATTGCTTAGATTTTTATCCTATCATTTGCACAAAAATTTGTCTTCCACCACCTATGTTGCCCTAGTTTAGTTTTTCATCAAAAAATTTGCACCAAAATTTGCCTTAACACCACTCAAGGTGCCCCTCGTTTAGCTTTTGATCCATTCATTTGCACCTAAATATGACTAATGACTACTTAAGGTGCCTAGGGTTCAATTTTTGATATGATCATTTGCTAAAAAATTTTCCTTATCACCAACCATTCACCTCATGGTCCAACTTTTTATTTGTTCATTTGCTCCAAAATTATTCTGAACACCACACAAGATACCCATGGATCAATGTATAATTCAATTATTTGCACTAAAAGTTGCCTTAACACCACCCACGGAGCCCTAGGTTTAGTTTTGGATTCAATCATTTGCACCAAAATTTGCTCATCACTACCCAAGGTGCTTGTGGTTCATTTATGATCTGGTCATTTACACCAATGTTTGTCACATCATCACCCAAGGAGTCATTGGTTTAGTTTTTGATCTAGTCATTTGCACCAAAATTTGGCTTATCACTACCCATAGTACACATACTTCATTTTTTCATCTGATCATTTGCATAAAAAATGGCCTTAAAACCACCCAAGGTGCTCGTGGTTCAGTTTTTTATCCAATCATTTTGCAAGAAAACTTGTCTTATCACCACCCAATGTGCTTATGGTTCAATATTTGTTCCGGTTATTCGCATAAATATTACCCTCATTACTATCATAATTCCCTTGGTTTCGTTTTTTGTCTGATCATTTGCACCAAAATTAGCCTTATCATCATCAAAGGAGATCGTAATTCCTTTTTAATATTGTTATTTGGAGCAAAATTTGACACGTTACAACCTATGGTACCATGGTTTAGTTTTTGATCTAGTCATTTGCAACAAACTTTGCCTCATCATTACCCAAGATGCTTATGGTTTAGTTTTTGATATGGTCTTTTGTACCAAAATTTGCCTTATCATCAATAATGTTGTCTATGGTTTAGTTTTGATTTATCATTTGCATCAAAATTTGCTTCATTGCCATCCAAAATCCCAAAATTCATTTTTTAATTTGTTCATTTGCACCAAAAAATTCCTTATCACCACCTAAGGTGCTAATAGTTCAGTTTCTAATATTGCCATTTGCTTCAAAATTTTCCTCATCATGAACCATGGTGCCCAAGGTTTAGTTATTGATTTGATCATTTGGACCAATTTTTTCTTATCCCACCTATGGTGCCCATGGTTCAACTTTTCATCTAGTCATTTGAACAAGAATTTCCCTCATCACCAACCACGATGCACATGGTTTAGTTTTTTATCTATCATTGGCAAGAAAATTTGCTTCGTCATCACCCAAGGTGCCCGTGTTTCAATTTTTCATCCAGTTAATTGCACAAAATGTTACTTGATAAAAACCCAACGTGTCATGGTTTAGTTTTTGATTTGGTCATTTTCTCTAAAGTTTTCCTTGTTGCCATCCATATTGCCCATGCTTTAGTTTTCGATCTGTTAGTTTGCAATAAAATTTGGTTCCTCATCTACTGAGGTGCTTATGGTTCAGTTTTTTTCTGGTCATTTGCACCAAAGTTTGCCTTATCACCAACCATAGAGCTGATGTTCAGTTTTTTACAAGTTAATTGAACCAAAATTTACCTCATTACCACCCAAGGTGGTTGTGGTTTAGTTTTTAATCTGAACATTTGCACTGTGACGTCTCAAATTGAACTATATTTTCAATTAAATGAAAGCTCTAATACAAACTAAATGTGACATCCTAAATTCAATTATATTTTCAATTAAAAAGAAATCTTTGATACCAACTAAATGTGGAATCTCAAACTACTTCCCTCTTTATAATTAATTATCCTTTATTGAGTTTATTTTATTTCATTCAAATATGCTTCATACAATTTAATAAAATGACATTCCTCAACATATATTTTTGTTACAAGTTTTACAAGGTTTGTTTGAACTTTAAAAATAAACATCATTGGAAGAAAAAGTTTTCAAAACAATTCAACTTTTAAGAAACTTTTCACATGAGCCTTCATAAAACTTTAGTTGACCAAAAAAGAGTTTTACAAATTCCTATTTTCGTAAGCGTGTACAAGGCAATACAAATTTCGATAGAATTTATTCTTTACATGTAAAACTTAATGCGTAGGATAATAAATTACGCACATAAGAGATTCATCAGATAAATTCTTACCAACACTAGTGCATTTCATTCATGTCATAGTCACCAGAAGTAATAATAATGATGAAGTGCCAATATACAGACTAGGGTTGCAAAAAGAATAAAGTTTTTCAAAAAGAGGATTTACAATGCTCATATACAAAAGAATGGTCTAGTTAGAGCAGTAATAATAAAATCCTGTCATCCATACACACGTATATATCTATCCTGTGAGTTTCACATGATCTCCTCCCTTTATTCGGATCCCTTAAATGGATCTTTAGATGAATCCTCTTCTTATAATGGGTTGTGGACCTATGGCCCCTCAATGGGCTGCACTACCAAATGGAAGATCGACCTATAGAATCTCGACATCAGTATCTTAAAAAATAGGGAGGAAAGGAGTGAGTCCTTTGTCCAAATTGAGTCGCACAATGACATGTATAAACGCTCTCACTCACTCTCATCCTCACCATCATGTCCTATTTACTTCAGTAATAGTCGTATTTTTGAGCCCACAATGCCTCTTGACACTTCAAGTGATAGAGGTCTTGGATAACCTATACTCGTCATTATTTGCTTTTAGGTGATGATTGGGAGTACATATCTTATCTAGTACACGAATCAGGATACTCTTTACCAACCATGGTAATGCTCCCTATTTGTTGAGGACGTCAAGCTAGTTACGTGAGTCCCTCTGCCCTTAGAGTTATCACAACTGGGCACATCAACACAACCCCCTAGGACTCTTCAAGCTTACAAATAATCCTCAAGTACCATTCTATAGTCAACTCATGCAATCTCCAATCTTAAGTTTCTCACATACGAATTTATCATAATAATTGTCAATCACCTCCACCTCCATTACCATTGCGACCGAGTCTCAATCAAATCACTAGTATTAACACGATGACTTTTCACAAGGGCATAATCTCACCTTTATCAGTTATCACATCAACATGGTCATCGTGTCCTCATCTCAACACCAGGCTCTCTAGCCATCAATCATCAGGTCCTACGACCACATGCACTTTGGCCTCATAATTGATCGACTTTCATGAGACTTGTTGCCCATCAATTACCACATTTCCATTAGCTCGTCCATTCATCGAGTTCAACACATTAACATTTTCAAAACTTTCAATATCACACTCATCTTTGTTGCCAAAGATGACCAATCAAAGTCTTGTCTATTGAGACTCCATATGAATTCATTTGGGTAGTCTCGTTGGCAACAATGGTCCCTGCTCAACATCAGTTAATCTATTCTTTGGATAACTTTTGGAAGTTGTCTTTCTTAATTTACTTTTACATGTTCTATCAATTATCTAATTAGGATTGGTGTGTTATAACTCATTGAGAATTTAGTTTTTAAGATTCCCTCCTCATGTTTTTTCAATTCTACAAGGTCTAAGCATCAAGTTTTAGGATTGTCATTTTATCGAGTTTATGCATTACATAAAAATTTCCTCTAATGATAAATTTTTATGGCAATCTCTTCCAATTTTATTTGGAAGTCCAGTATATTTAAATAGACTTAAAAAGACCTTTAAAATTCATTTTACTTTAAGATTTGAAATCATTTCGCAAATTTTTCAAAAAATGGCGTTACGCGTTATTTTTCGTAACATAGTTTTTGTTAATTTGTTTGTTCTTGTCTGTTCTAAATCCGAATCTTATGAGACTTGTTCCCATATTTAAATATTTAAATTTTATAACTAAAAATCAGAATTCCTTGTCAAAAATCATTCTCAACTTTTCCAGATAAAAATTGGTAAGTTTTTCTGTTTTTTAAATTGTCAGTTTTCTTAAAAACGTGCGTTTTATCTTTAAAAATTCGTTTCTCTTTCATTGTAAATCCAATTTGAGTGAAACTTTTTCCTACATTCTTATAATTAAATTTTCTATTCTAGCAACAAGATTTCACATTCAAATTCTTTCTAGAACAAAGCAGTATAAACATTTGGTTTTCAGCTCTTAAAAAGGTTTAATACGTTCTTAAAAATAATCGTTCTCCTTCGTTTTAAATCCGAATTGAGTGAAACATTTTTCTACATATTTATAATTATATTTTCAAACCAATTATTCAGGTTTCAGGTCTAAATACCTTACCAATAGGTGTAGTTTTAAAATTCACTCTTAGTTGGACTAGTTTTCACATAAATTATTTTCACATCTTTAAAAATGTCAAAACTCCTTTTCTTTCATCCCTACTTGTTTTACAGTGTATCTTTATTTTTCTTGATGTCAAAAATTAATTTTTCACATGGCCAATCCAAGGATAAAATTTAATTTCAAAATTTTTCGCCTTGTTGTAACAAATTCTCATTTTTGTAAAACAACCTTCACAAACTTATTGCTATCTTTTTATTCCTTAATCCAAACCTTGCAAATTTTTTACTAGTCATTACCAACATGTTAAGGGTCCTAAAAGAATTGTTTCAGTCCAATCCAAGCAGTATCCTATTTTATATAAATTTTTAAATTTTAGCCACTCTACAAACTCTATTTTTTGTTGTAAAAAAAAAAGTGATATTCCAGCCATGGAAACAAGCAATTATATCACATCTTACACCATCAAATAAATAGTTTCCAGCCACGCAATCATCAAAAAATATTTGTACAAGCTTTCCACGTCATTATAAGCATTTATACTCAACATAAACATTGCAAAAACACAAAATAACATCCAACACTCCATTCATTTGGTGTGTTTCCATATATATCTAAAAATTGTCATATAAAAACCAACCAACCAAGAAAAAAATTATGGGCTTCATTCCCTTTGTATAATAGATGAAAATAGACTAGAATGGGTCAAGAAAACTCCTCCTTACCTAGGTGATGACTCAAGAAATTTTCTTCACAAACTTGGTGGGTTGTAGATGTTGTTCTAGTAGCAACTAGCCACACTTCTCCCCTTTGTGCAGTTTCCATGCTAACTGCAAAGGCTTGGGAGGTTCACCAACTTCAAGAGGAGCGGTAGGAGAAGAGGTAGAAGGGTTGGGAGCTGAGTATGGTGGCTACCAAGCAGTAAAAAAATTTATTGCAAGGAGAAGAAATATGCTTGATGGAGTAAGGGAGAGAATGAGAGTCTAATTGG
Source organism: Pachyrhizus erosus (assembly GCA_026544285.1). Lineage (NCBI taxonomy): Eukaryota > Viridiplantae > Streptophyta > Magnoliopsida > Fabales > Fabaceae > Pachyrhizus > Pachyrhizus erosus. The sequence goes on from JAMLFT010013061.1 coordinate 6,092, forward strand.
ATTATGGGTCCTTTTATAGGACCCATAATAGGTCAGATTAGTCTAATTAATTGATTAAGGTCCCTAATCAAGCCTCTAAGTGGTTAGCCAAGCTTAAGCCAGACATATGGTCCAATTTTCATGCAAATACACCTTGAAATTACTAATCTAGTGTATTAGCTTAATTAACTCTAGGTTAGGCTTAATCTATTTTTTTCTAATTACCTGATATTTATAGAAATGGTATTAATGAGTTGACTCTATTCAACTCCAATATTTTCCACCTATTTTTTTTTTTCAAATTTTTTCCTATTTTTCTCCCTTTTATTTTTCTTACTATTTTAAGTGGTTAAAACATCATTAAATCACTTTAAAAATTTATTACTTTCTTCATATTTTATTTATTTTAAATTTGGTTAAATATTATTTCAGAGATAATTACTAAATAAAAACATCAATTATTTCGATTTACTAAATTTCCTATTCTCTAAAAATTGAGGATGTTAGATGCATCATTATTTGCCTCATCACCAATAAAGGTGCCTATGCATCAATTTGTAATCTGGTCATTTACATCAAAATTTTTCTTACAACTACCCAAGATGACTATCTTTTAGATTGTTATCCTGTCATTTGCACCAAAATTTGCCTCATCACCACTTAAGGTGCCCCTTGTTAAGCTTTTATTCAATCATTTGTGTAACGACTACTTTTTTATTAATCAAAATACGCATACATAGAAGCTACTTTGTTTTACTAAGTAAAATTTTCTAAAGATACATCGTTAATATTACAAAAGAAAAACTTTAAACATCATCTCCCCGATCTTCTAAAGGATCGTCTTCGTCAGATATGTCAATTATGGGCGCAGATCTGGCTATTCTATGCCTAGCATGGCCAGTGGAAGAGTTACGTGGTCTTCTCCTTCTAGGGTGAGATGGAAAACCAAGAGGTGATTCTGATGCCTTGGTGGTTCCACCTGTGTTAACACGATCGGGAGATCGATTTGTCCATAAGAGGTGGGAGCTAACGGGGCTGCATGAAAGAAAGTAAAACGAACATATCCAGTATATGTATACAGTTGATACATAGGATCTCTAGTCCATCGTCCACATAGGGGAGTTATTGACAAATGGAGCGTGGATGGAATTCTTCAGACATCTTTTCCTGAAATGGTTAGTGTAGGAGTGAATATTCGATTCTTAATTTTAGTTATATAATACTGGTGTACCTGAATAATCATATACAAAACATACACATATGTATATACATCCATATCATCTCACCGTGTTGAGTCCTAGATAAATTACTATCGATTATAGGGATCCCTTGCTGCCTCATTCACTCCTTTTCACCAGAGGGCTTATGCAATCATATTAACAAATCCATAAGTTGCAATATTTTTGGGTGACAGTCAGGAGTACATATCTCAAGTTGGTACATGACTTAGATACTCTCTATTGACTTTGGTAATGCTATGCTTTGTTGGGGTTACCAAGCTGGCATTGTGACTCCCTAATTTAGGCAGTTCACAAACTTGGTGCCTAAACACCCCCAAGGACTTCCACAGCCTGCATACATTCCTCAGGTACTTTTTGTAGTCAACCCATTGCATTTCTCCATTCTTTAATCTCACTATCGATCTATTTATTCATCCTTACTTCAATCGATCAAGTCTTCTAGGTCCTAGATCCCTGGAATCTTCCAATCCGAAGATTCGTGCTTTTCACTTAGCCATTGATAGATCTGTCTCTAGCTTGAAGGAGATCTTTTTGTTTTATGAAGACTTATCGATCTATCCATCTCCTGATTTGCTAGGATAATAAATGGGTCTTATTCATTTAGTTAACACCAAAAAGTGCTCAATGATTATTTATTTTATCATCAATATATTTATTGGAGTTCTATGTCAAATATTGCTTTTACTTTACAACCTTGGATTTAAATAATTCTTTTAGAAATCTTTATTCTTTTACGGTAAACATCTAAGTATCTAAACTTTAGAATGATCAAGAGTTTAGATAAGCTGTTGTAGAAGAAATTATGAATCAATAAATATAATTAAGCATAAGGGTATTTTGGCCTTTTTCTCATAGAGGTACTAAAATTCTTTGGTCCTCCTCTTGCTATGAAGTTATACATGTTTTCATTTATGACCATGATAGTAGTATAGGAAAATCTATTTTCCTTTTTTGAAAAAATGGAATATTTCATTAATTGGAATTTTCAAGGGTATTTTGGGAAAATTTGCAAAAATATTATTTCAACCTTGTTTCTTAAGATTTAATTTTGAAAACTTCTTAGGAAATGAAATATTTGGTATTTCCTGACAATTAAATTAATTTAAAAATCAAGGGCAAAATGATCATTTTCATTTTATAATTTTATTTTTGATGATTTTCCAAGTCAAAGAAAATATTAAATATCTTATACAATATGATAAAGAGTTTTGAGGTTGTTCCTAAATTTTTTCTCTTAATTTGAGTCTAAAAATAATCATTTTTCAAGTAGGGGTATTTTTGGAATTTTATAAAAAATATTTTATTTTAACTTTCAAAATAATTGTTCTAGCCTGTTCCTCCCTATTTATACAGTCTTAGGTAAACTTTTCAGAATTTTTGGAGATCATCTGAAGCCTAAATCACTCAAAACCGATTTCAAATAAAATAAAAAGAAATTTTTTAAGGGAGGGGTATTTTGGTAATTTGGTCGTCTTCAACTTCTGAAAAGGGGTTTCAAACTAGAGAAATTTGAATTTGGGGTTTTCTATTTTGGACCAGTTTAGGTCTAATTAACCTTACAAAATTGTTCCCTGACTCAAGGCGATCCTATTTTGAGTTTTAATTTGAACTTAGAGGCTCTCTAATGGTCAATTGAAAGAGTTTTTTCTTTTGTTTGAAAACGGAAAATTTTCGTTCAATTGCAGAAATTCATGGAGTTTCAGAGCATATAATTGTGCAGAAATGAAATACACACAATATATAATAATTCTGTAATCTAAATTAGAAGAAAAGAAGAGTCCTCCTACCTTAATTCGAAGCTCAAATTTTTCTTTAATGGAGGTTCGGGATTCTCTGCTAATTCATGTTTCTGGGCTTGTTACTGCAATTTCTTCTTCCCAACGTATTGCTAGATGATTTTCGAAGATAATGGGAGTGGTTTGAGAAATTTTGGTGGGTCAAAGAGAAAATTCGAGTAGAAACTTTTCTCTGCATTTTTCTGGATTTCAAGCTTTCGTTCATGGCTATTTATAGCCTCTAGCCACCGCCTACGGTGGTTATTTTATTCGTTTTAGGCCTAGCGTAGGTTTGCTGAGTCACGACGGTCGTAGGCTGAGTTGGGACGACGTTTTGCAGAGTTTTTGAAACTCGTCAATGGCGGTTTGGAAGAAGGTTGAAGAAGATGACTCAAAAGGAAGGGATAATGTTATTTTAATTCGATAAGTTAACAACGATGGGCCTAGCGGTCTAACTGGCAACGACTCTCTTCTATCTTCCTATGCACCTAAGCGGTACGGGTTCGAATCCCAGCCAACCCCTTTTCTCAATCTGCTTTTATTTTTTTCTTTATGTCACGTGCCTTATAATTTATATTGGCTTTAATTGCTGAGAATGCTACCCACGTGGGGTAGCTCAACTGGCAAAACGCTTCATTCTCTCCCTCAAGTCCTGGTTTCGAGTCTGCAGCGCCTCCTTCCCTCTGTTTTTCTTTTTTTCTTCCTTTTCCGTTTTTTTTTCTTTTCTTTTATTTTTTATTCTTTTTATTTTATTGTTTTTTTCTTCTGTTTTTATTTTTATAATTTTGTTTTTACTTCTAAAACTTCTGGAAAAATTCTCATACCTTCTTTTCTTAATTACTTTTATTTTTGTAAATTTTAAAAGTGATAAATAAAATAAATATATATAAATTTTTAATTATTTAAATATCAATAATTATTTATTAATTAGAAA
>JAMLFT010013062.1:0-10020 GCA_026544285.1 Pachyrhizus erosus
CGATCTATATACTATTATCATAAAATAAAATTTTTCGTATATAAATAAGTTTTAATTAAAAGTAGAAGAGATAATAATCTATTATTTGTTGTTTATCACTTTTTAACTATTGAATCATTTGCTCTAGTTCAAATTAAATAAATTTTAATTCAATGAAATTCGACTAAATCTAATATTATATCTAAATTAATAGCTTAGTTTTCATATATTGTACATTAACTAATTAAAATAATTTTATGTAGCTTTTAAAATAATTTTTACAAAAATCAGTAATTTTATTATAATACAATTTATAATTAGAAAATAATATTAAAAAAACTATTGTAATTAAATTTCTAAATCAATTCAAATATAAACCGCAAATATTTCTATCAGATACAGTATCAATTAACTTAAAAATAAAAACTGTAGTTTTGTACTTTTTAGGTTAGTTATTAAAGGTGAACGTGACGCCTTACCTACGTGACCGGTCAAAAACACTCCGATTTGGATATATTAGATAGCCAGAAGTTGCAAGTGGGGCCTTGGCCCATCATAATATGACCAATGTCACTTTTCCTTACTATATTTGTTCAATAATTTCTTTAAGAGGCAAAATTAACTATATCAAGTGTCAAATTTAATAAATGATACATACTTATTTAATAATTAAAACTATTATAAAGATTTTAAATCACTTTACAAAACCAAATCAAATTAGTTAGTTGCCTTCTAAATTTATAAAATAAAAATAGAGAATGAATCGAAAGAATACGTTTCTTTTTTATTTTATTATCTTAAAATATTGTAAAGTAATATAATAGACACGTGCAGATATTATTACTGTATGTAGAAACAACTGAAACTAACGTGTAAAAGAATAACTGATAAAAATAGAATGTAAGCGTAAAACAATCCAATAAAATTTATAATTTTTATTCTACAAAATTATTTTTTTTACATACCACAAATATTATTTACAGGAAACAATGAGAGAAGATTTAAAAAAATAATAATATATTATATATTTAAAAGTTAAAACTAAAAAAAGTATAATTAAATTAGAAGCATTTGACTCTACTAACTAAATAACTAAATAAAAAAAAATGTTATAATTGGCATGCAATGTTGGACCTCCCTTTTTTATGCTGTCTCTCTAGGAAGGTGTAGGGTGTGTAGCTTTTGTTAGATTAGGGTGTTAATTATTTGATACTACTACTATTACATGCTATTTCTTTCTATGGTGCCTATCTTTGACCATTATCATTGATCCCCTATGCCCTACCTAATACTTCACTCAATTTTGCTTACCTCCCCCTTCCCTTATCTTAGCTATCTTATATCAACCCATTTACCTCTGCCAATTTCTCTTATACAGGACACCAAAAATTTTTTTGATTGTTGAATGTATTTTTTAAAAATAAACTCATTTTAATAACATATTTAATTACTTCAAAAAGAATGTTTTTAAATGAAATTTTGTTTAAAAATTAAGTTTTGTAAAAGTAAAATTTGGATTGTTTTTATAAATTTAATCTATAAATTTAAGTTTAATCTAAATTTAAATTTATTTATTGAGAATACAATTATTAAATATTTTTGGTCTTTTGTAAATGATAATAATTTGGTTGAGGTGAAAAGATGTTTTAATGATTAAAGGATTTGTTGTTGCATAAAAATAGTCTAATGTTTAAATTAACAATAAAAGGATGACTAGAAAATAGAATCCTTATAATTATTTTTTTATAATTTAAGATATTATTAAAATGAATAAATAAATTAATATAAGCAACACTTTTAATTTTATATTCAAATTTCATTAATTAATATTAATTAAGATTTGACCTTAAGATATACATTTAATTTAGAATAGTGAGAATGATCATAGAATATAAATAATTAAAAAATAAGTTTTAGTTTTAATGTATTATTAATATATAAATTTTATATTATCAATCAATAAAAGAAATATAATTTTAAAAACGCTTATCATAAAAATGAATAATTTTTAATAATCTAACCATTCAAGATTAATTAGCTGTGTAAAAAATTTACACTATATATACGTTCTAAGTAAATTATAAAAAGGTATACTGATAAATATTTATATAATATATTGAGAAGAGTGGGGGCTACCAATCAGTTTTTGAATGCTATACTAACAAAAGGTACGGTAGAGGCAAGCCAGCCCAATTTCAAAAAATAAAAATCTTATTTTTTTTAATCCAAAATTAGTTTTTTTTTTCCTTTATAAAACCGCACGTATTCTTTTATTACAGTAATCTTGCTTCATATGATAATTATCAATAACAATTTTTCCTCTAAATATTCAATGCAATAACATATTTACCATATCATAATTATCAATAATATCTTTTTCTTTTCAAATACTTAATACAACAACCTATCCAGTTTATGAATTCGAAATCAATAACTAAATAGAAAGAATTCCGTACTAATTGTACCAAGCATCTAGTAATAAATATCGTAAAATAAAAATAAAAATCATATTTAAATTTAAAACATTGACAATATAATTAAACTATTTATTGTTTAATACCCAAAATTTAATTAAAATTCTACTTAAAAAACAAGACATATATAATAAGTATCCGTTGGTAAAAAAAAAAAAGAATTTTATTAACAATATATATAAGAGAGGGTAGGGAAACAGTAAAAAACAAAAATATAAGCCGAGCGGAGCCGAGCCGAGCCGCATCAATCATTTCAGTTTGAGATTCCAAACGTGTGCACCGCACGCCCCTCTATTTATACCCCTCAACACTCACCCACCGTTTTCTCTCTCACACTACACCTCTCTCTTTCACACACACTTTCTCGCTCTCTCTCTCTCTCTTCACCGTCGATCTCACGCGCCGCCGCACATGGCCGAGTCCCACAGAAACCGCCCCTCCCGCCAGCAGCCCAGCCGGCTGCAGAGCCGCGCCCCGTCGTCGCTACAGATAAACCGCACCGTCGAGTGGAACGTCGCGATTCCGTTGCTGTCCCCGCTAGCGTCGTCGCCGCCTCCCCCTCCTCCGCCGCAGAAGGAGGATCCGCCGCAGCAGCGCCCACCGGAAAAGGTGGTCTTTAAAAAGTGGCAGCACCCCGCAGCACCCTTCTGCTACGAACCAGCTTCGGTAGTTCCACCCTTCGTTAACGTGTAAATAATGAAAGAAAATGAATATGTTATTATCTAACATGTTTTCATTTTCATTTTTTCTTTTCTTTTTGTTTTTGTACACACATATATATATATACCCTCATCATAAGTAATAAGAGTAAGACCCTGGATTTTTTTTTTTTATCCATTTTTTTATTGACTCAATTACTTAATAGAAGAAGTGTAATTAAGTGTGTAACCCTTATTATCATTCTTCAATTTTGGTGATCGTTTGAGCATCTACGGGAGTTTAATTTGTGTGTGTGAGTCACTGATTCCTTTTGCAGGGATTTTGATTCAATTCAACGTTTTATTTCTCGTGTGGTTTGTGTAAACGAATTTCGATTTCGAAGCTTGTAATAAATTTATGAAAGATATACTTTTATGGTGACTTTTTGATTAATTAATTAGTGGAAAAACTATGCTTCTTAGCATGAAAGAACGCAATTGGTATTATATGTGTAGTGATTGAATTATTGTGAATGAATTTGGGGGAAAATGTTGATGGAATCGTTTCAATATTATCGTGTCTGTATAAATAGTTGTATATATTTGACATTTGTGGCAATAAAATTGACAGGTCCTGTGTTTCCCTTTGTTTACTACATATTATCTACTTGATTGCTAAAATGTCTTGTTTTTGTGTGGCATTGGGATTTTGGGGGATGGAGTAAAAATGATTTTTCATGGGTATTTATCATTTTCTTTGAAATGTTTTTTTTTTTTTTTACAACTTTACGGAATAATATGTTGTCTCCTTTTATTTTAAAAGTATTTACTATTCATAGATTGAATAAAAATGAATGAGATAATCTTAGTTCTATGTTGTTCTGGGTCTCGTTGAGCTTATTTCTTGCAAGTAAATATGTTGTTTCGATGCTACAAAACCCAAACATCTACCACCAAATTATTGTCCAGTGTTCCTATTACTCGAGAATCGTCTTCATTTTGCACAAAGCTCTCATTCATGTGGACGCGAAACATTAGATCATGAGCAAAATATGTTAATAACAAAATCACAAATTAAGGGGTTGGTCCTCTATTATAATGCAAGAGACATTACTTTGACACATGAGGAACCCGATTAAAAAAAATAAGCTTCAAAGGCTTAAGGTGCAAATATACTCTAATTCTGCACACTCTAGGTGCTATTATCATTAGAGATTTTTTAATTTATCAACATGATGTTATATGTAATATCAATTATTTTAAGATTTAAATAGAATTTTGTTTTAATACACTAAGAACATCTGTTCTTCGAAGTCAAGTAATTTTGCTTAATTTTATTTTTATTTGAATAGTTGACTTGACAATATATTATTTAAGTAAAATTTAATTTAAGCATTCATTTTAATAATTCTAATATTGGAACAAATTTTTGTATAAAATATATGTGATATGATAAATCCTGTAAAATTAAGATAAATAATTTATTTAAACAATTATAAATTTTAGATGCTCTAAATATTATTAATTAATTACACATCAGTTTAGATATAATTTATAAGTAATTATTATAAAATTAATATCTTTTGATTTGAAGACAATTTATGATTGATTGGTAGCATAACAGTGTGTTGAAATTAAATTCTTAAACAATAAAACTGATTATTGTGAATATACATACAGAAGGAACGGTTTGAGCATTGTTCTCAAGGTTGGTGATTTTCTTCTGGCTAATTGCTAAGGCATTCTAAACTCATCCTTGGAATTGGTGTGGTTGTGTATGCACCATGACACAAAAAGAGTGATAGTAATTTTCTTGTTTGAAATTATTAGCAACATAGAAACATCTATTTAATTTATGTCGCCCCAAACGGCATGTGTAGTTCAGAAGAAGAGTGATGCAATAAGTGTCTATTCCACATGTGAAGAGAGGGCACGAGTAGGACAACAAATTAATGATGCATAGGTATTACATTACTGTCATCAGAGTGTTACAGCTAGCATAACAGGACAGGTTCTTCTGGTTTCGTTCTTTTGGTACTTTGGAGAAAATAAAATTAAGAAACCCCTTCAATTTCATTTTATGCATACTATTCAGATTGCTTTTTTATCTTTTTTGTTATCAAGTGGGTGATCAAATTAGGTTATTATATCTCTAGACTATAATAATCAGAAAATCAAATGAGATTACTTATGCTTTTTATAAGAACTTTTGGAGTAAATTGTATTTTAAAAACTATTGACATTAAATCCTATACCTCTATGGCCAACGGTGAGCGTAAAAGTTCTACACACAAAGACTATTATTCACACATACTATCACGATATGTGAAATAGAGATTCTGATCTTTTTTGGTTTCACATTAGAACGTGATTTTCATAAACCTGATTCATCTATTTTCAATGTGTTTCAAGTATGTTATTAGTTGGGTTAGTTTCTCATTATTTAAGTTCCTTTTTATTTATCTTTTTAAGGTTTAAATGTAAAAATAAAAAATATATAATAAAATTTAATGATTTTAATAAAATAATTATGAAGTCTCCTTTTTTTTCATTTATATTACATAATAAATATATTAATAAATAAAAAATAAGGAGTATAATTAATAAAAAAAATAATTAATGTTATCTTGAATTTTAAAAATAAATATTTTAAAAAAATTTGACAGTAAAAAAAAAAACAGAATGAATAATTTACTAGAAACTTTGTATAAAGAGGCGAAAATTTTACTCATACTCCAACACATTTATATACGACGGTGAAAGTAAATACAAAAGGGTAGTAGCAATAAAAAATTTCAATACACTTGAAAAGAAGATTGTGATTTTCTTTTAAATTATATTTAACAAATTAATCTTACTGATTTTAAAGCCGGTTGATACCTAGTACTAATAATATAGTTAAATTTTTTTATTAATTTTAAAGAAACAATAATTTATTTTTATCATACTAAAAAACATAAATAATATTTCTCTGTATTTAGGAGTCATTAAACGAAACTATTTTGAATTGTGTAAATAAGATATGATTATATAATCTTAGACACATTAGTTGCCATTTATATTTTAAATATAACTACATAAAGATATGCCTGATTTTCATATATGTACGACCATGAATGTAAAATCTGGTGTACTATTTATTTAGATATAGAAGGATATCAGAATCATGCATGTGTCATGTGATATAGAGTTTGTCTAATTTAATTAATAGTCTTAATTATTATTGTCATATGATATTTTTTTATCTCTTTGGTGTTGAGTTGTATTGAAAAGTAGGACAACACGAAGATAAACTTCCACTGTATAAATTTGATTTCTGATTTTTGAACACCTACGTAGTATTAAATATTTTACTAAAAATTTTTAATTTTTTTTTTCTTATCACACATATCACTTATGATATTCACATTTTTATCTCTTTCTCTCTTCAAAAGTCGATTTCTTACTAAGATGTCTATGAAATACTATTATATAATTTTAGAAACATTAGATGTCATTTTTATTTTATATAAATATAATTGCATAAAGACCCGTCTGTTTTTCCTTCATACAAATGCAATCGTCCTTTTGTAGGGTCCTGACACCATGTGCACTGAGGTAGGGAAATTTTCATTTTCCTTCTATTGAACGCACGTTTGTGTTATAGCTAACCAAACGAAGTTATGTTTGTTTGATATTCTATCGTGGCTTGAACAAAACGAGGTTATGTTTCCTTTTTCTTTTTCATTGGGTTGTTCAAGTTATGCTTAGATTCTTTAGTGGGTTTTAGCTATCAATGTTGCTACTATTGTTGATTTTTGTCATCACAAATCAAGGAAAAGGAAAATAAAAAATAAAATACATGATAAAATTAAGTTAATTGTTTATGTACGAAATTCATCGAGTTGCTATGCAGTCAAAGACAAAAAAATATTATAGGCACCAACTTTTGAAAACACAAGTTTGTGGATATTGATCCCATTTGAATGGCCAAACTCATAGATTCGAAAAGAAATTAAAGAAGCAAAGGAAATATTCGGTGACTTTGTTTTCTTTTATTTTCATAGTATTTGTCAATTTTATTTTCCAAGGTATACTTATACATTATGTACACCAAATGAACGAGTGGTTATAAATTTTTTGCTCACTTATCATTGTACTTGGCTTGTCGGCCGAATTATCCCATTTACTCCTTCTTTGTTTTAAATTTTCTATTGTAAAAGTATTATAAATATGTATTTCAAATCAACTATGCAATACTTGATTTTTATAAAAAAAAAATTTCATCTAACTTTTGATAAGTTAAAGTATATAAGTTGATTCTTATGAGATAAATTTATTTTATTTTATTTTTGTTAAAGATTTCATATTTACTAATGATAAGACTAAAATAATATATATAAGTAAAGGGTATTTCTTATTTTAAAATTTGATTTTATAACATTTAGTCTGATTCAAACTTAAATTCTAAAATGATATTAGAGTTATTTTAATAATTATTGTTAAAAATATTAAACTACTCGTTATCGAGTCATTATGGAATCACCTACAAATGTTGAGTTTTACAAATTTTATGTTTAAGATAACTTAATTCTTGATATAATAAAGTGTATCGAAAATTTGACATTGAGATAAAGTCAAAATAAGATATATAAATACGAGATAACCTTGTCTTATAAATTGAGTTTGTAGAATTGAGTTAAATTTAAATACTAATTCTAATATTTCTTTTATTGAATCCGTTTGTTACAATTTTTTTTAATAAAAAAATGTTCTTAAAAAAATAACTTCCTTTAATTTTTCAAACACTTATTTCAAATTTTCAAATTTTCTCATAAATTATTTACTTTTTTTATTAAAAAGAAACTGATTTTATTATTGTAAACAAAGACAAATTAGCTTTTGTTTTAAAAAGAAATTTTTTTAAAAGATAATAACTAGATTATTTTATATCAAATAACTTTTTTAATATCTAATAAATTAGTTTATTCTGTTTTTTATAAGTATTTATAAAAAATCCATTCAAATGTAATCATACAACTAATTTACAATTAACAATTGAAAATTAATTTTACTAAATTCTAAACCAAATCAACACTTAATCAATAGATTTACTTGAACAAATATATCCACTTAATAGAAAATTATTTTAATTTATTTAGTAATCTTTATTTTGAATTTTGAATATATAATTATATTAAATATTAAAAAAATTTAATATTTATAAGAATCTTACGTACCTAATCCAAATAAGATTATCTTCAATATGAGATATATGTATAAAAAAATATCAACACTTAATCTCATTAATCATAACCATGTTCTGTAAGTAATATCAAATAACCATTATTTGTAGGAAAAAAAACTATCTCAAGATATTCTAAAAAAATAACTCAAGGTGCAAATAATATTATTTAATGATTAATAATAGAGATTATTTTTGGTTAATTTTGTTTTGCCTCTATATTATATCAATTTAATTATCCCTATTTTTTAATTTATAATTTTTTTTATGTATATAAGCTAGAAAAATAATTTATAACCAAATGTGTAAATAACTTAATATACAGTTATTTTAACTTAAATTTGAGTATTTAATATTAAGTTATATTAAAATTAAAACCTTAAATCTTAAACCCTAAAAAATATACGTGATCATAAAAAAAAAGTTAGAAAAATAATAATTTTTAAGAAATTAATATTTTATTAATAATTTTTAAATTTTTTTTTTAAATAAAATTAACAAACATTAATGAATTATATATTTTTTATTATCATATAATTCTATAATTAACTTTAATAAAAAAATATTTTTAAAAAAAATAATTAATATATAACAAAATTAAATAATAATTTAAATTGAAATCTTATAATAATAAGGATGGAATATAAAGTGTTGAAGTGTGGTATTATTGAAAGTAAAAGCAGGAATTACGTGTATGCACGTGTGGGTGGAAGAATTGACATATGATAAATGAATGAGTTGGGGACTTAAGAAAACAAAATATTGAAACTAAGAAAATTCCAGATTTGTTAAACAAAGAAGTGAGTCAAAATATTAATATTCAGCGTCCCAAAAGTTATAAGACAATATATTCTGCAATCTTTAAAATTGCTGTCACTTTTAGTCTGCGTTCAAACTATTTTATAAGTTTTTCTTCTGATATATTTCGCATCCAACGTTTTTTCTACATATCTACCACACTATCTCATTACACATTTTATATTTATTTTTTAATTAGATTCTACCAAAGAAACCTAACGAAAAATAATTATTATAAAAATTAACAAATTTATTATAAATAATAATGTAAAATTATTTTATATTGTCAATAATGATCTATTTTTATTAAAATTATTATTTTCATTTATTAAAAAAAATAAGTTATATACTAATAGTTTAATATTATTATTTAATTATAAATTATATATAATAAGTTTATTTACTTTTATATTATTATTTTAGAAATTATATTAATAATAGTTTATGATTAATTAATAATATAAAATTATTAAATAATAATATAAAAATTTTCTTACTAAAAATATCTCAAAATTAAACTCATTTTATATTTATGTTTAAATCTCTCTAACTTTTACACAATACAATCACGTCATTATCATTACGGAAATTGTGATTATCAATCTTAAAGTTCAAAAATATAATTAATTGTTAGTTAGTTTTATTATTTTCTTTTTTATTTCAATTTTTTATCGCATTCATTTGTTTTATTGGTACTTTTTGTCATTTTTTTTAATTCAAAACTGTTTGTTTGTTTTTTTGTTATCTTTATCTTTATTTTTTTTTAACTTCCGGCTTAACATCCTTTCAGTGTTTTTACTTCTATATATATATACTAGTATTTCAATCTATAGTATAGAAAAAATGTTTATTTATTTATAATTAAAAATTTATAATAAATAAATATTTTATAACATATAAATTATAT
>JAMLFT010013063.1:0-10019 GCA_026544285.1 Pachyrhizus erosus
TGAGCAGGCCAGGGATCTCAGTTGATTAGGAGTCCGGCCATCAGGTCTGTCAATCTCCATTGAAATCCCAATCCTTTCCGTCTAACTTTGGGGAACTCAAAATACTTGAACCAGTGTATACTTACTCAAAAGAAGAAACAAGGAAAGCTGCACTGTCAATCTGCCACTGCTAGAAAACCCAAAGTGGCAGAATAAATAGGTTAAATAAAATAGGCCAAAATCATAGCAAAACACACCACTTAGGAGGGAGAAAAAAAGATAAATTTTGTATCACTATTGTTTAGCCAGTCAAAAAATTAAAAAATAAATAAATTCTACTCCATAGTATACTAGAAAAAAAATTCAAAGAAAATCTCAACAATCTGACCAATCACTTCTAGAAAATTCTAATATTTGTACAGTTCTCAATATTATTTGGTAAAATTCTAAGATTTGTAAGGCCATAATATTATTTGGAAAAATTCTAAGAATTGTAAGACCCTCAATGTTATTTGATTCGTGATAGAAGAGCATATTTTTTGTTAAAATCATAAACCATAATATTGCTAATTACAGATGCCCAACAAAATGTTATCGTCTCAAGTCCCAACAATGCAGTATATAAACAAGTTTGCCACTTTGTATCTTTATTATTATGTATCTCACTATCTCTTTAGAAAAAGGATGTGATTCTCCATATCATTTGAAAATCAGAAAATAAGAAAAGATGGAGTTCAGAGCACAATCCTTTTTACTATAGATTGTGAGCTAGTGAATTGATTTTTTTGGTAGCAAGGTTCCCAACCCACCCTCCCCCTTTCCCCTTTTCTTCTAACAATGATTGTTTCTTCAGAGTTCAGTGAAATTGTAGAAAACATTCAAGAATTTCCTTCTTCCCATCTGTTTGCTATCTAAGAATGCTGAAATTATTTATAATTTAACAGATGATGCGAAGTTTGATATTACATTGTCATAACTTATGCTTCACTCCCTACTTCAATCATTTGAAAAGAGTAGAGAGATTTTTGGCATATCCAGTTAAAATACTTTTTTTATCCTTTCATATGTGAATATTTAAAATTTTTCCGTTTTGTGCAAGTTACCTGAGGGTAAATTTAGAGATGAAGATGAGGAAACTGAAACCAGAACTGAAGAAAACAAAGGAGTAGTATGGTGTTGGCTAGCAAACAAGCTGTTTTATTAAAACAGAAGGTAATTTCAAGACATTAAGTTCGGCCTAATCCAATGCCTTTTATAAATAAATCATTGGATAAAAAAAGGACATAAAAACACTGGTATTTGTCATTTAGGCAATGAAGCTTGAAAAGTGTGGGTAAGAAAAGGAACGCAGCATAGAGGAAGTCAGTCTTGCTGAAGACAAGTTGTATATCAGTTATGACTGACAACTGTCACCTTGACAATTGTAACTGACAGGTTAGTCACTAGATACGACTTCTATGACTGTATAATAAAATATTGTTTGTAAAAACAGACTCAATTGCTTGAGCTTCTCATTTTCAGTATAGACAAATAGGTTTCTTGATATTCAACAAGGATGCATTGGCTATGGCATATAGAGAGGCAGAAAGCCAAGACAGTTATGGAGTCAGTAGAAATGCCACAATGCCTGGCGTAAATGGAAACTCAGAGAGAAAGGAAGCCAAACTAAAGGAAGAAGAGAGGAAGAAAGCACTACATGAAGTTGTATGTAATAGTATTCCATATAGAAGATACAAAATTCGAGAAATTGAAGCTGCAACAGTTAACTTTGGCAATGCTTTGAAGACTGGTGAAAATGGATATGGACCTGTTTTTAAAGGAGTGGTTGATCACACTGTTGTTGCCATTAAGGCCATGAAACCGGACATAGCCCATGGAGGGAGGCAAATTCAACAAGAGGTAAGTGTAGTTTTTCTTCTGGCAGAAACAAGGATAAACTTGTTCCAAAGCACTTATAGAAGAAGAAAACAACAAGAAAAAATAAAATTAGCTAATGTGAGAAGCTAATTTCATTTTTTATTCTTATTTTCTTCTCCTATAAGTGTTTATTTTATTCATCCAAACGGGCCTTAAGTTCTAAACTTGTAATAAATTGGAGACTGGCGTTTACAAATTACAAGTTTCACTCACTCACACCGTTTAAAACCAAAAAGTGAAATTACTCTGAACAGAAACGAAAAAAGCAAAGAGCTGAAAATCTAATATAGGAATTGGCAGAAAATAAAAAGTGAAATTGATGAAAAGAAAAAGAGAAGGGATGGAGTGAGTACCTGGAAGTAGCGAAGCTTCCCTGCGAGTGAAACTGTGAAGACGAATGAGAGAGAAAAAACCTAATTAACAAAATCTACTTGGTTAACAGTTAAAAAACCAAAACCTGATGTGTTAGACACATAAAAAAAAAAAATGACACATCATTAAAATTTTATAAAATACTATTATTTTATATTAAAATTGTGATTTGCTGCAGCTTTCACGTGTCGTCGTTTTATTGGATGTGTCTAACATACCAGATTTCGGGTCGTGTCTACTAAACTGTTAAGTGTGCATGGGATAATTGTAAAAATTAGATTAAATTTAATAAAAAAAAATATTTTAAAATTATTTAATCATTGTCATTTGTAACTTAATTTAATTTTATAATTAAACTTAAATTTGATAAAAAAAAACTGTTTTTAATTTTAATTTAGCATCCCAAATATGTTATTTTTTTATAAACAGCTGAATGTTTCATTCCAAACATGTTTTTAGTCTTAGTCTTTAAAATATTTGTGAAGTCAAAATTTTATTTGCACATTTAGTTTTAAAAATAAGATTTGAGTTGTCTTTATAAATTTAAGTTTAATTTTGTATATTTTAATTCAAATATAAAGTTATTGTTATATAATTGTTCAATTACATGTGTAATAAATTTTTTATTTTATAATAATTATTTTAACAATTATAATTAATATAATTTTTAATTAATTAATAGTATTAATTTTTATAAATGTATAAAATAAAAATTAAACTCCTATTTTGATTATTAAATTATTTATTATACTTGTTCAATATAAAATTATTAATATTAATTTTATATAATGATAACGATGACTTATTTAAGAACGTTAATATCGCACTTATGTTTTTCTAATGTTTTACAAATACCATGTATTTTATGATTTATATTTCATCACATTAAAATTATATATATATATATATATATATAAAAGTAGTTTGATGGATTATTTGAAAAGGAAAGAAATATGCATTTATAAAAAAAAAAAAAAGTGAACATAAAAGTTGATGACTAATTCCTGATTTTCAGATTTTTTTATTCTTGTGATAGAGTGATGAATAGTGTTCCTTTCCAGCGAATTATTAACACAATTATATTTAAAATTAATTATTATAATATTGTTCAGAACCAAAGTGCAATACAATTATATCTAAGTTTTGCCCGTTTATTAAATACACCGTGTCGGCATTTTATATTTATATTTTTGTCTTTACCAGTTACGTATTAACATCACATTAAATAAAATAATTATAAAATAGTCAAGTTCAACAACCTAATCCGTATAAAAATGCAGATGCAATCTCTCTATGAAATGTTGGTAAGACATCATACTTTTTAACATTGATCATTTTCAAGAAAACTATATAAAATTTTATATTTTTTATTATAAAATCAAGTTTAAAATAGAAATTTGTATAATTTTTTTATTTAACACAAAAATTACATAAAATTACTTCATCTCATAATTAATTCTAGGCCATAATTAATTTTGAAATCTTATTTAATATAAAATCAAACATATAAAAATTTATTCAAAAATCAATTTTAAACCCAATCAATTTTTCAACATAAAATTAAACACACACTTTAACTAATTCGCGTTTAACGTGATTTTGACTGAAAGTCTGTATATGAGAATAGGTTAAAATTTACTTAGAAAAATGTAGATTTCAGTGTTCATTCCAACCTCATGAAACTAGTTTTCTACTTCATCTCTCCTAGAAAAAAGAAAATGAAAATTCATTCGAAGCACACTACAATACCCCATCAAAAACCGAGTTTACTTTCTATACTCTTTCCGTATAAAAATCTGTACACTATTAATCAAATAAAAAATATTATAATATGTCCTTGTTCCGAGTATAACAAGATTCAAATTTTTTAATCAAAATCTTGGTTCCAGATTTGTAGATAAAAAAAGAGGTGATTGAAAAGAGACAACTCAACAAATATAATTAGTCAAATTTCAAACAAAAATTAATTCTCATCAATGAAATAATAATCCAAAAAGACAATAAAAATTGTCATAAATATGACTTTCAAGAAGTTACGATTAAAATTAATAAATTTATGGTATAAGATAATTTACTATTTTACACCATTAAGTGAATAGATTATTTACTCATAAAGTAGAGTATTTCAATTTTCTTCCATTTTTTATAACTGCCAACATAGTTCCACTACAAGCATCTAATCTAATCCTACAAGGCCGGTACAGAACCAAAAACCAATTTAAATAAGATACACTTGTGAATTTTCCACAGCATGTGTGCATTTTTGTATCAACAACCATGACTCAAGGAACAAGGACTAGTACAAGCACTGCCAAAAAGACTTAAACCAGACTCAAACATTGGCAGCACAAAAACAATTTTGCAGAAAACAAGGGTGCATATTTACAGCATGCTATCAGTGAGAGAAGGCAACCTGCGGAAGAAATTGACTGGTGCACCTGGTGTCTTGCCCCGAAGTTTAGGGTGCCTCATTAGGTAAAATCCAGATAGAATAAACAACATCTGTGGTGGTGTCACATACAACACTATAGCAGTCACAAGGCAAAACAGCATGAATATGGAAGTGGCACGTGGATCTCTCCAATTTAGAAGAGCATGGACTCTTTCTCCTTGAGTTGCTAGCTGTCCAACAACACTTTGAACCTTCCCTGCCAAACTTCTCAATCTATCATACCTCCAACGAACAATATCTGAAGTCTTTGTGGATGGAAAAGGGTCCATCTC
The DNA here is from genome assembly GCA_026544285.1 of Pachyrhizus erosus. NCBI lineage: Eukaryota > Viridiplantae > Streptophyta > Magnoliopsida > Fabales > Fabaceae > Pachyrhizus > Pachyrhizus erosus. Next base: position 4,993 of record JAMLFT010013063.1, read on the forward strand.
CTCATCAAACTCCTCAGGGTTGGTTATATCTGCACAAGAGACTCTAGGATCCATGTGAGGAGGGTATCTCGGGCGGAACCTCCATCTCCACATCCCTATTATAAACATGTATAGAAACATGGTTGGTAGAAGAAGTTCTGGGAAACACACAAACATTAAGTAGAGAATGTGCACCAGCACTGTCACAAAAGGGTTCTTCCATTTGGCAATTTCTCCAAACCAAGTTCCAAATTTTAGTAGGCAGGAGAACACTTCCTTCAGACGGTAGAAGTTGGCCTTGCTGCGCCTCATGCTCCACAGATGAGAGTCTGTGTCAGATATGTACTCAACCACTTCCTTTCTAAGAGGGGGTTCTGCCCTGCCTAGTCTAGATGCCACAATGAGCACAGCCTGGAGTCTCAGCCTTTCCTGGTCCATGATGTTAAGGGGCTTTGTGTAGTGCATCTTTGGCAAATGGGGTTTGAAATACAAAGCCATCATGTTAAGCGTTGAGGTGCATGAGAAACGTATGGCCAAGTGCACATCACCATTCTTCTTGAGACCAGAGTTTTGCACTGACAATAATGGATAAGAGTGAGTGTAAACACGGCCAGTTTCTAGTGTTGAGATCCTTATCCGAACCTTTCCAATCTTGGAATCTTTGTTGCCATTTGAAGAATTGGTAATCTGTGCATTATCAAACACCCCCAAAGTGAGAACTGTGGCTGTATCATAAACTTCCCAAGTGTACTGCTCATTGTACTTTGGGATTAGATTGTTAACAATGGTTCTAGTGCGCACCCATTTGTGGCCATACTTTGCCACACAGTATGTATCTGCTGTTCCCCTTCCATCCCTACTTTTGGTTGGCATTGAAGACACATCAGCACTCAAAATGCCAAGTTCTAAGACACCAATTGGCTTCTTCCATAGCATCCTTGTGGTTGGCCTAAGATCACTACTATAAGAAGTTGACTCGTCTAGAACATGGTATCCACCATCAAGATAGGCAACGACATGGATTCTGCTGAAGAACTTGTCCTTCTCCTTCTCCTTCTCTTTCTTTTTCCCTTGCTCTTCCATAGCAGATGTCATGGACTTTTCAAGAAGATACCAGCTACCACGGACAGCCTTATCATCAGCACGCTTTTCAATTCTGCTTATAGGAAGAACAACATGCCCTATAGTCTCATACTTGTTGGCACCAACGCGTTCTTCAACTGTGAAGACCAAAGGCTCTTCAAAAGGTTCAGCAGCAACAAACAACATCTCATGATCCCACTTTGGGTTTATGACCCTTACTGACTTTGTCTTTAAAATCTGGTTGCCAATGTGTACCTTAACATTGGCATCTGGAACCTTAGACTTGTCAGATGAAACTAAGTCATGTGCCTCAATCACTCTGACGCGTACATACCATAATTTTGGGGACATGTAAACTTTTGATCGAATCTGAGTATAGTTAGATATAGTGCTTCCATCAGGGGAGACTACTGCATCAGAATGCCAAGCATCTTGAAAAGCCTCATCTGCTTGTGTGCCTTTCCAAACAGCGAGCATCAACTCCCCTCTCCTTTCTCCATTCTTATTCTCAATCCTATACCACTGAGGAGCCAATGGACTATCAGGTGGAACACGTTCAGGAACTTCAATCAGATCAAACCTCACAGTTCCAACAACATCATCTGATATCGTGTCCTTGTCTTTGACCGTAACTTCAAGAATCGATGATTGCTGATTGTGCTTGGCAAAGGCAAACACCTCGTTCCATTCAGGGTTTTGGTTTTTCTCAAAGTGTTGGGTAGTTCCCTTGAAGTTTCCAAGCTTGACAACCACATAGGGGTCAAGACTACCTGTCATATCCATTGAAGGAAGGTCACGGGCTTTCACAACTCTCACAAAAAGGTACTGCATTTGCTCAACAAGGTCATAGCTGCTGGATGTGGCTGCCTTGTTCCCGCGAATGACCCTTCCACCAACAACTTTGCCCCCTCCAAGACTAGGGCTTGTTTCTTTCACTGAAAACTCTTGTGGACCTGCAAATGTTTGAACAAATTTTGGAGGAGCCTGTGATGATTTCATCTCATGAATCCCAAAGGTTACACTTGACTTGGCATCTGCTACAGGCTTAGACTGCTGTTTTTGTTCATTACTTGATTTTGGAATGTTACGAAATGTGTGCCTTGGCTCAGTTTTCTTTCTAGACACATTGTTGAGGATTGAGTTTGTAAATGATTCTGGTGGTGGTGTTTGGTCTTGTGTTAGATTTTGCTCTATATTGACAAAGGATTCCATAGCAGGAAGAGGGTTTGAGGCTCTTACAGAAGGGTCATCTGTAAAAAAAACCTTCAAACCAATCTCTCCTTTGGAACCGGAAAAAATGCTTTTCTTTTCCAGAGGGTAGTGCAAAAGAACAGCATCAGAATATGGGACAAATGAGGTTCCAGTGAGCTTGACCTTCCCAAGGAGTACTTTGGAGCCATTGCCTTTGTTGTAGTGGAAGATACAGGCTTCAAGAGTGAGGCTTTGTAACTTGCTTGGATCAGTAATGGTGAAGTAAAAGCTCTCATTCCAAGAAGGACTCAGATCTTTATCCTTAGTAGTTGTCCGAAACCTCTGGCCATCAAAGTGGAGTTCCACATAAGTAGTAGATGAGCCTTGCCCATCTTTGGGCAAAAGGTCATGAGCACTCACAACTTCTACTCCTAGCTTGAGGTTGTTCATGGCCAATAAGTAGCTGCCAGCAAAAATCTGACACAGACAATATATACTGACACCTGAGAGAAAAAAATAAAAATCAATAAGGTTCAAGATTAATATTGTAATGCATCAAATATAAATTCCAATAACTAACATAAATAACTAAATCACAGTTGTCCATCCTTACAATATATATGTTGGAGGGATAAATTAGAAGCCTAGTTTTTATTTATGTATCTGTAAGTGGATTAGCAACCAAGTGTCAGTTTCAAACTCAGTGGAATGGATAGATTTTGATACTGCATGTTGGTTTAATGAAACAGGTTAAATGCACAGTGAAATCATCGGTCCCCTCTATGTCAATTACATGGATACTACCATGAACATGTGCTAATAGCTAAAGATTAGTCTTGTCAGCAATATTGATTTTCCAGACCATATTAAACATATTCTAAGGATTTGTTTATGTTTTCCCATTAATATAGTCAAAGATGCATTCTAGCATAGCTATGGCGATTTAATTAAACATATAAACTTGGCAGAAAATTCTCCTTGTAAAAAAAATAAATAAAAAGTAGAAGCCAGATGGAAGTAGACTATACCATAGCATTACAATTTACAAAAGTGACCAAGCTCAAGTTCTATTGAAATTGTTTTAATTGATATGGTAATATCCATGTGAATTCGTGGATGATTGGAGGCTTGATAATAAAGGTTTATGCTAATTACTTAATGATAGATATCCTCAATTTGCCTTGGTTTGACTCTACATAAAGGTTTCAAATGGTCAAATTTAATTTTATTTGAACTTCTTTCTCTAACAGTAATAATTAGAAATCCTGTAAAAACACCCCAGTCTATTCCCATCTAAAGTTAATATCATATCTAAAATAGGAATAAAAAACAGCATGAATTATCAATTACTATTATTCCGTGTTTCCAATCATAAATAGGAAGCAAAGATGGAAAGACATAAGAAAAGGAGGAAATGAAAATTGTCGTGGAAAGCAAGTAACACTTGGTAGAGAACATTGAAAAAGACTGAAGATTCTCAAAGTATTAATCAGCCAATCCTACAAATGTCTTCTCTGAGACCAAAAAGCAAGACAAGAATAAAAAAAAAAAAAAAAACTTTTTGTTTTATACATGTTGTAGAACATTAAAAGGCGTGGAATCCTTGTATGTTGACCTCAATACAGGGGATTGAGACAAGAAGCTTCGGATTACATAAAGCAAAAGAAAAACTTTCAAAAGAAAATCAGAGATTCATGAACTCCAAGCATGGGAGCTGAACTAGTCCCTTGTGTTATACTCTATTTTTAGCCTTCTAGCTGAAACAAACACACACTAATATTTTCAAAATTTAAATTAACATAAAAGTCAAAAGTAGTGATTAAGAGAAGGTGCTTCGGTGAATAGGCAAAACTTCCATCAAAATTTTGCAAAATAAACATTTGTGCTCATTTTTTGTAAACGCATAAGGCTTTGACTAGTCTCTCAATGACCAAACATCCCAACTCCATACCACAAAAAAAATCAAGCTTTTTGGTTTCTCACATGTATATTCCTTGGAAGACAATCTTATTCTGGTATGATCAGACACTAAACGTAGCACCTCTCCCGAAAATTGAAGCTTTGAAGACTATATAGCAACTACCAAAAGCCACCAATTTCTCTTACAGTTACTAGCAGAAAATCAAGCTAGAAATCAACAACACACCAAGAAAAAAGAAAATAAAACAACCTCAAAAGGAGGAGGTAGAAGAAGAACATGAAACGCACCTTGTTGTTTTAGTTAAGAGCTGAAGAAGAAGAAAAAAAAAAATCAGCAACAAAAAGAAGGCTTTTGGGTGGTTGGAAATAACAGAGAGAGGAAGCGTGATGGTGAAGGTGAAGGTGAAGGTGAAGGTGAAGACTTAAAAAACAATGGAAAGGCCAAAGGATGAGGAAGTGACTTCTGGGATGGTTCGCACGTTAAATGGAGAAAGTCGTTGAAAACGAGTGAAATTGGAATACATGAACGTCGAACCAATTGAGTTTTTGTAATGTCATACATTTGCTGGGAAAGAGAGAGAGAGAGAGTTGTTGTGCTTCTAACTTGTAATAACCGTTGTCCGTTTCAGTTTGTTCTGTTGTTTAAGACAACCTTGGTCTTCGTTTTCAGTTTTTTTTTTTTTTTCTCTCTATTTCCCCCCCGCATTACACGTGTCCTTCATGTATTTGTTTTGTTTAAATTATTATTTTATACTACCTCAGTCCTAAATGACTTTTATTTCAAATTTGTTTATTTTTTATTTTATAAAATTATTTTCAAGTTTATTATTTTTTAAATTTAAATATTTTTAATT
>JAMLFT010013064.1:0-10018 GCA_026544285.1 Pachyrhizus erosus
TACCACCAAATCTCCTCCCTGTATATGCCCCGAAAGTTCACTAGCTTAGGTAATAATTGCCTTTTGCTTTTACGTTATCATTAATTTTATTACATACAAATATATTTATATAAATAAAATATGCATTTATATATACTTTATTTCTCTTTTGATTGAAAACTTCTCCTCTGTCTCATCTCCAGTCCGTTGTCCTCATTTGTTGCATCCTTTTAACGTATTAACATTTGTACTTTATATTATTATTATTTTATTTTATTTTTTTATCTTTCTCTCTCTCATTTTTTTTATCTATTCTACCTTTGCTGTCGGAGTTCCTATTCGTTCCAGTAAGAAATTTCCTAGAAGAAAATTATAGTTTAAAATGTTTATCATTCTTAATAAATCGTTGGGTCCGAAACTTGATAAAAAAACATAATAAGAAGATACGAACTCCGCAAGAACCAATACCATTGGTTTCTTCAATCGTTATTTTATGTAAAACAAAAGCTTTTGGTTTTCGAATTCAATAACATCCAGAGTATTCTATCATTATCATTCAACATTAATCAAGTTAACTGGAAAGAAATAAAAATAAGGACGAGACTCCTCCTACCTTGATTTCGAGTTTCTCTGGTGAGATGCTTGGGAGCTTTCCAGTGGCTATGCTACTCCCTGATTCTCTTTGTTTTCCTTAAAATTAATTGTCTCCATATGAAGCTTGATTAATGACGAATGCGTCGAGATATCTAATGAGAGGAAAAGACTCTATTTCTTGTGAAAATTTGGGGATTTTGGTTTGCTCTGCGTCTTCGTATATCCTCCATATCTGACCGTCTTTATATAGCAGGTTTTCACCGCCCTTTTTATTTATTTTATTCCCCCGATGGCAGCAAATTCAACAAGGACCTTTGTAGGGTATGGGTGTAGGTGATGGGGTTCAAATCGTAGTTATAGAGGCTGGAGTTGAAGGAAGGAGGTGACTCACTTTCTCTTATGATGGTTCCATACTTAATATATATATATATATATTAAATATAATTGAATGAGGTAAAGTATCACCGAACATATTCTGTCTTAACAGTTAAGATGTTGAGCTCAGATCGCCAGATTCCGTATTTGATCCCTTTTTGGGCGTTTTCATTTTCTGTTTTATTTCCTTATTATTACTCTTGCATCGCTTATTACCCTATCGCTTATTACCCTCTTAAAAGGTTTAGCTAGTGCGGATTAGGCTCCCAACCCAATGGCTTATGAGTTTATTTCCACCTCTTGCACCTAGGTTCAACACCCTACTTGCATTTTCTCAACCCCTTTTTCTTCTTTCTTTTTATTTCCAGCTTTTCTTTTATATTTCATAAATTTCTATTTTCTGTTTTTAATTCTTTTAAATTTTACTTAATCTTTTTAAATGCTAAAAAATATCTTATAATTCTAATTATATTTTCTTCTACTAAAATTAAATTTTATTTTCCTAAAAACTAATTATTTTAATATAAAATAATTTATTTGTATATTCATTTTAAATTTTATTTTTAATTCCTAAAATTTTTATTTTAAATTCTAAAAAAATTATATTGATTCTGTTTCTAATTCTTTTTTGGTTTAATTTTTTCCTTTTATTTATTTATAGACTAAATTCCTTTAGATTTATTATTTCTATTTATTATATTATTTATTATTTTTTTTAAGAATTAGATTACTAGGTAATTTTAAATCAAAGATAGACGGGGAATAAGTTCTAGAAATATATTATCATTATACTGTAAAATTTGGGATGTTACATTCACCATCATGATTCAAAAAGAGCCTACAACCACTCTTAACACTATAATTTCCATCTTTTATATGACTTTAAATCCTTGTATCTTCCTTAACCTCCTCAATAAAAAGAAATTTGCATAATTTTTTCAACAATCTACTAAGACACCAATGCTAAGATTTGGCATCCCAACACCTTGATCAAGGGATCATTAAAATCATTTGCAGTTAATTGAGATACTATAAAGTGAGGAGCCTCACCAATTAAACAAGTATCTCTTTTCTTAAGTCATAAAGAAAATTTTGTCCTCAAAATTTTGTACCTTGTAAGAGTTTGGAGATATTATTCCATTATCTTGCTTTTGAGTCTTTTGGGCTACAATGCCATCATTTCTAGGAGTCCATTTTACTTTAACCAGCTTAATGTCTTTTGTTCTTCAGTTATTGCATACTCTTATCTCCAATTCTCATTAACGTTGCATCATAAGTACAGTCTTCTATTACGATTACATGATCAGACTCATTAACATATGTAGGATCAAAATGTGTAGTCTTTAGAGTCAAAATACATGACTAACATCGTGTAGCTTAATCAAATTTGGGGTATAATTTTTTGAAATACACGAAAGACTTTATAAAATTTGAATAAGTTTGGAGATAAAGCTATTTGGTAAACAACAGAGTAAATTTTTTCTAAGGATTTGGTAAGGACATAGAAACTTAGGTGCGAGTTTTTTGAGAATTCTAATACTCTACCTACACTTGTCTTTGGGATTGCTTTCAAAACCATATATTCTCCAATTTGAAACTTCCAAGGTTTCCCTTTGAGTCATTTCCTTAAATTCGCTGGTGATATCTCATGCTTCTAAATATAATTTCTTGAGTTGTTCTTCTATTATCCAGTTCTTGTTTTGAGAGCCTTCATTTAATTGCATCTCTTGTGCGTCCTATTCAGTTCCTTCTGGTTGAACAGACACCATTGCAGTGAACTCTAGACTATATGTCGAATAATTTACATCATGTGATTTCAATTGCCTCGAGTTGTTAGCAGTTATTCCTCTTTCTTACATTAACATGAACCTCCGCCTCAATGCGAAGTATTATAGTAGGCATTGAATTTCTTCTTAAAATTGGACGACACTAAAATCAATACAGTGATTAATATCAACTTTTAAAACTACTTTCGCAGTTTATCGTTCTAGGTGAACGTTTGACCCTTCGGGTCAATTTGGTCAAAGTGAGGTTAGTTTAGAATATTCTTTGGTAAGTTTTGGCAGTAACCTATCGAACCTAGAAAACTCTATATTTCTATGCAATGGTTCAAAATTTCTTCTGCATATACTACTTTAGTCTTATCTGGGTCCACCACGCTTTCGTTGCACTACTCTAGTACTAAACGTCCTAAGAAGCTTTCTTTCTTTGACCAAAGCTTACTCTTGACACTATGGGTATGTGGTCGTCGTCCATTCCATACTTTGTGTTGTAGCCCTCATGTTCCTAGCATGCCCTTTCAATTGACCTTTCACTCCCATTAGTTCTTTTGGAGAACACCCTATGTGATGCTTTTGCATTCCACTGAACTTTAAGAATATATACTGGCATTATGATATTTCTTGATGTATGTAGTCAAAGGACCATGTATATTGAAAGTTGGTCAACCCTTAACATTAGCAAACTTAAAGACTCGAAAAACTTGATATCATTTCTGGTCAGTGGTTTTAATAATTAGGAAATGGTGACGTCCATTAGGAACAATATGGTTTGAAGACAATTCAATCCATTCTTAAGACTATTCCTAGGTGGGACGAGAGAAACAAGTCAAGTTAATAAAAAAATTTCAGCCCCTCATTGAGACTAGATAATTTAAGCAAATTAGATTAATAATTATAGTCTGATGGATGGGATATTCATAGATGATAGAGTTATAAGCAATGATAACACTTAGTACAATCAAGTGACATAGAAAAGTGAGTTATTCTTGATTCATGTAACACATTCTGAGAACCGATCACTTATGATGCATTTACCTTGAATTTGACCATCAAATGAAGTAGTATTGGGTCCCTTCATGGTTAACTCCGTTTTGGTCATGTGAGACTTTCTGATGGTTTGATTTGCTTCGTCCTTGATGACTCTTCCCGTGTTGGTTGTTTTACTCTTAGGCGCCCAACCATTATCGCTTGAAATTAAAATATATACGGTCCTTATTTATTTGTTGATTTGGTTGTCATAAGATTTTCCTAGTTATGTTATGCTTCTCATAAACCTACACCTATTCCTAGCAAGCAATTTTCACCTAACAATGTCGTCTGTTACGTGCATAGTTAGGTCCAAACAATTTATTCACGTGATCATCACTTGTGATCATGTGCCATCAAAAAATCATTATTACATTATTGCTCAAATAGTGTAAGATTCAAACAATATCACACAACACACACAAGCTCAAGTCCATACCACAAGCTTGGTAGGACGAATTTCTCTAATACCACCTTTATGTAACACCCTTTATATTTACCCAAGATAATTTGAAAATCTTATATAAAATATTTGTTATGAAAATACTAAACTCAATTCCCTTAATTTGAAATGTACTGAATAATTTTTTTCACATTCAAGCTTCTCAAAATAAAAGATTTAAAGTATTGATAAAACCTTTCCCAACTTACTTTTAAGATTTCTTAGAATAAAATTCCCAAATAAATGTCAATTTGATTAAAGAGTAGATAATAGTATTTATGATTACATTTACTGAATTAAAATAAACCATTTCATTGAGCAACTAAATTCATTATCCAAATAAAATTCCAACAGGAACACTAGTCATTAATCAACTGAATTCATATCAATAATCTTATCATCTCAAGATATTCATCATTGACCAATACATAAAAGAACATGCATTTAGGAAAACAAAAACATCTTCGTAAAGTCTTGGAAATTTAGTCTTTTGCTTGATCACATCTACTGTCTGTCACTAACTCTAAATCACCTCTGATTGCTAAAGTCTACCCTTACCGTTCTACTAGGAGTTATGTTTGACACCTAAAACTCAACTGACCCGCCTTCATATTAGTATCTGAAAGGTGGGGGTTGTAGGAGTGAGTCATTCATCCTCAAGCACACACAAACATAGAATAACTTAAATCAAACTATATTTATTATCGCATGTCCTCTCCTCACCACATCTCACCTATTGAGATATTCTACTAATCGTATTTTAAGGCCCATCGATGCCTCCAAATTTTTCTATCTCCGAGAAGACTTACACAATACGAAACATTTAATCCAAGGTTTGCACTTCTGGGTTACGATCCAGAGTACATATCTTGCCTAGTACTCGAATCAGGATACTTTTAACCAAACATGGTAATGCCCCACTTTGTCGGGGACGCTAAGTCGATTTTGTAACACCCTCTATTTTTAGAGTCGCTCACAACTTGACACCTTATCTACCCCTAAGGACTCAACCGAGTATGCATACATTTCTCAAGTACTTGTTATAGTCAACCCATGCAATACTCCAATCTTAATTCTCACACATGGGTTTTGTCTTACTATTCGTCAACTATCTCCCCTTCTTGCGATCAAGTCCCCATTCAAGTACTGACATAAAGTATGAAATAGGGCGCAACTTGTCTTTGCCATTCAACAACATTTTAGACTATCAAGTAGTCTCTGTATAGAATCAAGTTCTTGTCTTTCTTTAAAACTCAAGCTTTTTTATAGGTTATAACACATGAAAATTATAATCCATGTCAGGACTCATCGCCACCAGGATTCTCTTACATTTTCCCATCCTATCATTCCTATTAAAATTCTATCTCTCAAGGGCACTCAACCATGTTATTTTGTTAGAACATGTCTCAAATATATAATTTCCCTCTCTTCTAATAACAGAGGCAAGTCAGTTAGTTTAAATAATCTCAATTCTCAATTCTATGCCTTATAATTAGTAATGATAGCAATAATAAAATGGATTATAAATTTAGTAAGAGAAAACAATGACTAAATAGAGAAATTAGAATGTAAAGTAAAAGTTTTATTTATTTCCTAACATTGGTAATTCTCTATTTATTAAAGTCTATTGTCATTAACATTGTTAATGTTATTGTGGTACATCTAATACTTAGTCTAACTGTTATTAGTTTTACTAAAATTCCCTTTTCTATTGATTTATTATTCAATTAATCACTTAAACATTATCATACATTTATTTGGTGGGGTTATTAAGTTAAAAGAGGTTGTTATACATATTGGATTCTGACCTACATTTTATGTTCTAAGTTCACTTTAAGTGATCATCAAAATAAAATAGTGACATAAAATGACTAATGTTAAGATAAAATTAATCAATTTCAATTGGTTATTTTATATTATTACTTTTTTGCGTATCTAAGTAGTTATTAATTAATTGAGGTGGCTAAATCAATTTTTACCATTAACACTAAAATTATTATGACTAATCTTTATACAATCTCTTATTTATCTTAATACTAATCATTCCTAGTTATTTATTCATTTACTTTCATTTAGATAAATACTTTCTTTATTAGAAATCAAAAGATTACCTAACTTACTTATTTATAAATATTTACTGTTAGCTTTCGTCACTATTCCCTTTTGTCATCTCTTTCTTTTTCTTTCTCTCCTTGTAATTAGGTAAGTATCCCAAGATTGGCATTACGTAATTCCTAACCCCATGAATTAATTTCACGAATTTTATGCTTAGCTATAAACGATAAATTTTACTAAAAAAAAAGGGAACTATAGAATAATATATGTACCTAGAGTCAGGAACCCATATTTCAACTAATCAAGTCAATTCTATAATTAATTTAAGTATGGAATTGGTCACTACGCAAGGTTACTAAGTTTGGTAGCAAGTCCAATTTGATACATAGATGGTACGAATTGCTTACTGCCCAAGTCCCTTTCCCATACCAAATTTTCTCTAAATTTTAAGAATCTGTTTTGCATACTTAATGGCCTATTGACCAAAATAGTAGAGAAATCACATAAACAGATGCACAATCACAATTTTGATGAATCAATTCAAAAATTCTAAGACAGAAGGTTGACAACTTCAGTTCATTAGATAAATCTATCCAGAAAGAAAAATCACCTCTAATTTGCCCTGAACATTCTACTTAAAACTCAACATGCTTGCAGATCGCATCATAGATGCGCGATGTAATCCAAAGAAAGCAATAATACAAAGAAGGCAATAATAATCTATACAAAGGGGTAACCTAGTAGAAGGAAACAATTCCAGCGGTGCTAAATAAGCAACAAGACAACACACATCACATGATCAAATTAACCTGAAAACTGACAAGAATTATTCACACACTCGTCACCGACACAAGAATCATAGTTTCAGCACCATGCAATTTCAAGAATTCATTCAGTGTTAACAATGGTCACTGATTATTTCTTCTTATTTAACAAAACGAATTACACCTAAAATAATTGGGCTGACAGAGAGCCAAATTGATATTGAATTGATTCATTCATCCATTCTAATTCAGCAAGCACAATCAGAAGCTACAGGATGAAGTCGAAAAAGAAAACAAGTATAGAACAATTCAGAACCCCATATCCCTCAACCAAACAATAACACAAGCTATAAATCAGAGTTACAATCGGAAAGAAAACAACCAGCGATTCGGTGTGAGCTGTGGAGGGTCGAATTCTGGTTTCGCTTCTGTTGGAGAAGAAGATGAAATGTTCTGCACGTGAAAGGCTGGAAGCTATATAGAACCCTCAAGCTCCTTATGCCTAGTTGATAGTAGAAATCGCCGCAATGTAAAGCAAAAGAAGGCTGCTCGAGGAAGGCGATGGTATGGAGGATTGCAAACATAGTAGGGATGCGGCTCGAGAAGAAGGAGATGGCTACGCTGGCGACGTGGCTTAATTGTTACCTTTCATTCCTATTTATTAAGGTTTAAAGAAAAGGAAATGTTGGTTTATAACACCAGAAGTACTGTGTCTTAGTAGTTAAGACACTACACCCAAATGCTACGTCTTGGACTTAAGTCCCTCCCCTGTGTTTTTGGTTTAGTTGTTTTTATTTTCCTACCCAAACTAATATAGTACATATAATTTTTAGTGTTTTTCCTTAGTGTTAGTGGCTCCTAACTCAGTTGGCATAAGTGTTGCTCTCCTCTCCTCTCACGACGCGGGTTTAGGTCTCAATAGCTGCTTCTCCTTTTTATTTCTCATGCCTTATATATACATAATTTCCATTAATATTCATATACTTGTTTTGCCTTACCTGATCCCTTATGGCTTAGTGGTGTTCAGCATTTTCCTTTTCCAAGGGACCTGGATTCGAATCTCAGTTCCTGGTTTTCTCAACCTTTTTATTTATTTTATTATTATTATTTAATTAATTTCTTTTAATTTGAATTATTCTAAGAATCCAGAAAATTTAATTATTCGTCCGCCTTTATTTTACATATATTTCTACCAACATCATTCATTTATTTATTTACTTGATTAATTAATTATATAGATATTTAATTTTATTAAAATATTTATACTTAACATTTTATTCTTCTGTATATATTTATATTTATCTACCGATTACCTAAGACAAAAATCTTCTTTAATTTTTTTGTAATTAAATTATTATTTATTTTAAATGAATTAATTAATGAATCTTTGTCACACTAACAATTACAACAACAATAATTAAATTTTTTATAAATATTTTAATATAACTCAATCACTCATAACGTTAATATTAATATTAATAAATAGGATAATTCTCTTTACTTTAACTATTAATATTATAGTCATTTCTTAATAAATTAATTAACTAATTTTCATTACATTAATACTTATAATAACAAAGATTAAATTCCTAAAACATATAATATAAATTCAAATACACATACTCAAACATCCTTATAAAAAAAAATATAAATATTATTAAATAACATTTTCCTATTTAAAATTTCTCTTATTTATTTTCATTACCTTAATTATATATATTAATAATTAATTCTTCTCTAAATTTTAATTTAAAAACAAACACATATTAAATTGATTTTCTCAAGAAATATTTAAATATTACTAACAAAAAATTATTTATTTCATAATTATTTTATTATTTATTTATCTAACATGTACTAATTTTTTATTCTAATTATTATTATTATTATTTTATTTTTATTTTATCATGACGTTACATATGAAGACTAAAGTGAAATGTGTAGAAGGATTTTTATACGAAATCCACAAAAGTGTTAAAAATTTAATGACTTTTTGTTGAGTACCAAATGTCAGAATTGATTGGCTCTCTCTCTCTTTTCTTTTTCACATTTCCAACCCATTTGACAGCTACCAAACAAAGCTTAGTAATGGATGATGTAAGTTAGTAAGAATGAATGTATTTTTTAGTTGTTTTGGATTGTGGTGGATACTGAATGGGATCCGACAAGAGAAAAACATGGTTTGGTAACCTAATTCTTGCACATGGGTCAACTGCTTTTATTTGGCGATGGTGAGTTGGATGATAAACCAAATTTCATAGTGCATTATAATAAGTTTTAAATCGCTTCTTATCATGATTAGTCCTTAGCCCTATGCGTTGTATAGGGGTAATCTTGCGTTGACCTTAACTAATCATAAAAATTAATTAGGTTAGATATATAGTTAGGTAATATTTGTGTTTAATTGGAAATTTATCTTATTTTAGTTTATTTGGATGCCAAGTTTTTATATTTTCAACATAGTTAAATCAGAACCAACTCAGTTATGATAAGTAATTCATTTTTCAATAATATTTTAATATCAAATAACCTTATATTAATTATTTTTATAATTCTTATATGAATCGTATTTTTTTAGTAGAATTTATTTAGACTTAAATATGTTTTTAGTTTTTATAAATATGTTAAAGTTGTATTTGATCTTTCAGTTTTTATGTTTATTTTTTTTGTATATTTTAAAATTTTAAAAATAATTTCCATTACTACTTAATAGTTAACAGTAAATAAAATGACATATATTTAATTTTATCACCTCAATGACTATTTTATGTTGATATGTAATATGATATGTCTAAATTCAAGTTTGTTAGTAAATAATGATATGAATTGATATAAAATATTAAAATTTATGAGTTAAAATAACATAATTAGTCTAACTTTAAAACTAAATTTATAAATAATAAAAATATATTAATTTAATTGTGATTGTAGTTTTTAAATATTATGGTTGTGTAATTTTAATTTTTAAGTTTTAATTGTGTTAATTGAGTTATTTAAATATT